>JAHZMZ010001577.1:0-13586 GCA_027743805.1 Lepidocyrtoides sp. E14 | reverse complement strand
CATAATGAGTGGTAAGCATATGCTATTACAATGGGTTTACGCAGGTTACACCTACCCAAAATAAGCAAAATCCAAAGAGGGGAAGCCACAATTAGTAGCAAGAGTCCACACAATTGATAAAATACATGCTTGCAACGGAGGGCAAGCAGAATGGCAGGTCTCATAACATAATATTTGGCATATCCTCGAACTGTCTTCAAAATTCTGGCATGTGGTCTAACATACTTTGCACTTCGGTAAACAATAAAAGGTGATGACGGCCTAGCCCTAGCTGTTGTCGTCGTTGCTGCTGAATAACAGGAGCTCTCACCAGCAATTTTATTACTTTGTTGTAGGTGTTGTTGGCGTCGCGTTCCACCTCTGCTGTATTTCGTGTTCGCATTGTTGTTCTCACTACCACTCACATTTTCTTCGCTGCTATTCCTACTGATACTGTTGAAATTAGGGAAACGACCGGTGATTATCGACCCTGCAGAGCAGTAGTTGGGTTTCATAGTTGGCTGGTGCAATGCAAGGCATGCACTAGTCACTAATTATACAGTCCGCAAAACTAAACGGAATATTATCGTCGAGGAAGTAGCACTTCAGAAACCAGACACTTTTTATAGGGATCTATGACTGGCGATAATTGCTTAAATTTTATTTGGTTCCACATTGAAAATAAAATGAAACTTTGAGGCGCAAGTCCACTTTGATTGAACTCCTTCCTTATGCGCCACCTTTCTTGTTTCCAATACTTCCTGTGTATTCCCAAATCGGTAAACTGGAGCCTAAAAGCTTCTTTATTATCTTCATTTTCTCTCGTACATCACTGACCTGAAACCGATCCTGATGGTTTTTGTTTACGTTAAAATTTAGAATAATAATCGTGGAAGCAAACCCAGATTGCATATTTACAATTCAATGTAACTTGGGAGACGTATTGTCAAACAAGGCATGCGTTTTATCCCTCAATTTCAAGCAAAATTATGCATGCAGATATTATGGAAGAAAGTTGACAAGATGAGAGTGCAATTAACGCAACATTTATGCTGACTAAAAACAAAATTTTTTAACGAGAGGGCAAGGGATGTGGCACCAACTGATAAGTGTCGTGTTTGTGGTTACACGATTGACAAGATGAGAGTGCAATTAACGCAACATTTATGCTGACTAAAAACAAAATTTTTTAACGAGAGGGCAAGGGATGTGGCACCAACTGATAAGTGTCGTGTTTGTGGTTGGACAAATTATAAATTATAATATGTACGGTACATGCTTGATGCGTGTTTGCCAAATAAAAGCATATATTCATGCTTACGTGAATGCAAGTTCGTCTCTAAGTTTGTGGAAAAGGTTCCTTTTCTCACAAGCTACACTTTTCGCGAAAGCTGCAATTTAACTCAAACTGGAAAGTAATATTACAGATATCTGAAATGTAGTCGACTATGTAACTATGTATTTATTTCAGACTCTTCAGATATCCTATCATTAATGACTGGTGTGTCCTCTTTCTCCATGAACAATAATTAGCAATCAATTGCAGACAGTGTACATATAAGAATAAACTATTTCATGGGTAACCTTTCATCAATTTCACCACACCACCTGTAACAATTTGCTACGTGTTATAAAATTCTGCGTGCAATAAAGTGATTGTTCTTGCACATTCCACAGTATGTAATGTATTTACTGAGTTGAGTCTATTCTACACAGTACGATAACTCTCTGAAAAATATGTGAGAACTTGACATTTATTGAGTGACAACGCAAAATAATTATTTAATATTGATTGAGTAGACTGTGGTTATGACATAGTTAATATTTATATGAATTCACAATTATAATCTGTAATAAATAATATGCTGTTAGTATATTACATATTCCAATTATTGGAATGCATACGTACATATTTCTATTTCTACCTGTTTTTTACTCCCAGCAAAAATCACATGTAAACTAGCCAGGACGATGACCACAAATCAGAAAAAAGAGGGCATCCAAATAACAAAGTTATCAAAACCATGCACTTCGTTTTGCACAAACACACTATCCAAATTTAAACAATGATAACGCAATTGGAGTAGACGCATCAACAGAATTGGCACTCAGATTTGTTCCATTTCGATTCAATATGACATATAACACGTAGAATAGAAAATACGCGAACTTTGTTCTCTTTACATCAATCTGACTGACAATGAGTGAGCGAGTTCCATGGATAATTAATGCTTTGGATCGATGATGGGAACAAGCAGGATTGGATTGATGTTACATGTAGCAATACCCAGACATTGCCTTATTGCAGCTTTTGCAAAAATTCAGGTGAGATTATGGTAGAAAAAGCTTACTGTGGATCCTTCTTACTCCATGAATCTACACGAGAAGCAGGCAACCACCACAGCACACTGCTTTTTGTGACTGTGACTGACGGCGACCCCGACTAACTATGACTATGAGAAAAGATTTCTAAGAGTTATAACTATAATATGAGCATATCACGCATGAAACTAAAAGCCTTTAGTGAATGTGCATATTGCAATATACAGAACCATTAATTTGATTGCATCCGATTTGATAGGTAATGAATGAACCATATAACACACGATCTAGTATAACATTATATTTTTATGCGTGTAAATGATCTGTTTTAATGCATCTATCCAAATCAAATTATGCGGTACACAAGTACAGACAAAGGTGTTATATGTGTGTTTTGCAATGAATTTGCTCATCATTTTCCCTTACTGGCAGTGACGCACGGAAAGCAATACATTTTTTAACGCGAGAGAATGAACAAACCACAAACACTTCCAATTGGTATTTTGAGCTGGATTATTATTTCTTTGGAAGTTCAATGGCTGTTTTTCAAAGTGGTTTTGTTCCCACAAAATACCCAAAAACTTGTAAGAGCAATTAATTCAACATTATAAAAATGGAGAAAAAAGAATAATATAATACGTCTTTATGGAACATCGGATGCTCACCACTGCTAACGTGATTTACTGCACGACTATTGTCTTTTGATTCTGTTATTTAATTAGTTATTCTTCATTACTATTTATCTGGGAAATACCTTTTTTATTTCTGTTTCCACATGTGCACCAATTTGTTATTGTGTGTCTAATTATTTCGTTTAATTTGTTTTTAACTGTTCTCCAACGTTTGCTTACAAAAAAACATCATTGCATAATTTCGAAGAAAAAAGAAAAACTACATTATTCTGACCCTGTAGAGAAGAGAATACTATCGTGTTCATAGATTTGTTGCATACACAATATGTTCATTCATTCCGCTGATCATTTCAATGTTTGAGATAATATACCATACCTATTCTGATTGCCAATGATTCACTTTGTTCACTTTGCAAAGATTCAAGCAAATTCTATTCGGGCCATTCATTATATGAAGATTACAATAGGCAATAAAAAAACTAGATGTGAATGCAGTTTACAGGTAGGCCCATGTAGAAAGAGGCGACAACGCAGTCAAAGCAAAATGGAAAGATCATTGTACGTTGCGTGCTACTGCGTGTAAGAAAATGGTAAAATGTTAAAAATCTTAAGTACCAACAGCAAGATCGTGCTCTGATGAAAAACCAGTCTTCTGCGTCTTGGAGTTGGAGTCACAAAAGCATGGAGCAAGGTCAACCAGCGCGGATGAAACGCTGGGCGAAATTGCACACAATTCTTTTTACGTTGCACCAATTGAAATACGAACAAAGTCTGTTATTGTCAGTACGTAAATAGATAGCAAGAAACACTAAACCACAACAGCCCGTGAGAATTTTGCCCACGTTTGGAAATTCTTCAACTTTAATTCATTACCATAAAAATATGACCAGAAGTAGACGTGGTACGCAGAAGTTGATTTTTTTTGTTAGTCTGGAACAATTTGCTTGCTCAAGTCTTCAATTGTTTGATTTCATGCCCATAATATAAGCATATTTTTTATGGTACTTTGCCAGTTGGGACTTAAAAAAATAATGAAAATATTTATGATACCTTTTTGATTTTAGTCTAGAAAAAAACAAGTTCGTTCTAAGCAATTAATTTGAGTTTATCCTTCCTTTATGGGTTTGAATTTGCTTTGGAAGGAAGCTTGCCTTTGGCTGGCCAAAAAATTGCAACATATTATTACGAGGTTAGGTACATGTATGTGGTGTTTCACACCATAAAGCACTAGAGACACGCCATCCTATCGATTTTATAATAGGCATGGGAACAAATCGAAAGTGTGACCTTGAATTACAAATTCGTTATTATAAACGTTGTTTCCTGGCAATCAATACTCTCAGTCAATAAACAGCAGCACATAACATATAGCATTTTATCACTCGGCACAATTTTTCCTGTCATTCCTGTTGTCTCCAGGTTTAACAGTACAAGCATTAAAACAGCTTCAATTTTACTCGTTCTTATTATTTAGATTGGGGACAACTGTCACGTTAACAAGCATGCGAAAAAAATCAATCATATCGGTAAGTTCAGGAGCAAAAGAAAGTTTTTGCTTAGCTAGCAAAAGCATGTAGTATTCAAAGTGTTTTTGAAATAAATATTTCAATGATTAAATTTACTCACGCACTGTAAATTTTATATTTTCATGCGCGTATCAATTTCATGCATTCATTCTCGGATCAGACTTTGGCATTTGGCAAGTTCATGAGAAATGTCGGAGATTAAATGCACGATACATGTGAACTGCGGACGGATCTAAATAATTTGCACTTTGCAGTTTCCTTGTCACCGACTTCATCATAATATTGCATATTATTGTAACTCTGCAGCTCAACTTTAACAAAAAGTGCAGAAAATATGAAAGGACGTTGTTCAACACGAGTATAGGTACATAATTATTGCATGTTCCACAGGTATGCAACTTCACATGACAATAAATGACTATGGGTTACTATCCCAACAAATTTGATATCTATCTATCACGAATATTTATTTGAATGATACACTCATTGTCTTCACAATTGCTCACATTGTTAATGATTTGGTAATTGTAATTAAGCTGAATTCCACAAAATGCACGAGACAAATATTTTACTTTACTTCCTGTAAAACCTTACAATGTAAATGTACGCTAGTGACTGCTTGTTCTACCCCCACAGAATAACCAAGAGAAATTCTGAAAAAGCTATTAGCACAGCAGTTCTATAGCATTGCTTGATTACTGTATCATTATTATTATTACTTGTCATGGCCATTCTGATGTTGATATTAGTTAATTTTTGTGGGCATTCCACTTTGATTCATTTTTGCAATGAACTTATCTTGATGCATACAATGTACATTTTTCATCTTCTTCATGTGCTTTAAGCTGAATTCCACAAAATGCACGAGACAAATATTTTACTTTACTTCCTGTAAAATTTTACAATGTAAATGTACACTAGTGAGTGCTTGTTCTGCCCCCACAGAATAACCAAGAGAAATTCTGAAAAAGCTATTAGCACAGCAGTTCTATAACATTGCTTGATTACTGTATCATTATTATTATTATTGGTCATGGCCATTCTGATGTTGATATTTTATTATTGTGGGCATTCCACTTTGATTCATTTTTGCAATGAACACAACTTATCTTGATGCATACAATGTACATTTTTCATCTTCTTCATGTGCTTACCATGCTTTATCTCTTTCCTTATCACATTTGCTTAATTTTTTTGAGGAGTTTGCTGAGTGCGAAATTTGATGAATAGCTTATTTATTTATTATGTTAATGTAATGCAAGGGGAAAGCGACTTTCAAGTTACCATTTACTGAATTAACTATTAAGTCATCAATCCAAACACTTTAAATAGGCATGCAGCCATTCATAAGACGTTATTTTACGTGCGATAACACAAAACATTTTTAAAAGGAGATTTTTACAATTTTTGTACGATTTGCTTACATCAACTGCACTTGGCTCTTACGTATAAATAATATGAGAGTTGAGGAGAAATATAACAAATTGTTGGTAGGTATACTGTACATTCATGCAGTTATAGACTTGTGGATATACCTAGTATATTCTAGTGTATGTCACATTAAAAACATGTTTTTCTTTTGCTCAACACTTGCAACGCAGTTGTTTTGAAATTTTCAGTATTAAAATAATAATTTACATTAATGTTCTTTTACGAAGACATGCATTTTTGAAATATTTTTTCCCTGATGGGTAAATGAGTAACTTAACGTTATTATTAAATTGTTCTACTTAACAATAATAAAACAGCCCTTTCCTTTGATACTTATTTGAATCATGTAGTATTTTAATTTTAAATACAGAAACTACGCATTTCAATATTTTTTTCACAAAATACTGGCAGTCTATTCGCAACGATGTGACCTTTCATAAAAAAAAATTGGCTGAGGGCAACAGTTTTAGTATTTATGACAAACAAAAAATATTAATCTTCGTTTAAGATTAAAATGGGCTTGGCTACTTGGCCACTGAGTGTGAGTGAGTACGGTCAATTTCTCTTCAACACTCGTATTGTATTCATTTAATATTCATAATCTGATAGCATTGAATAATGCGATTACTTGGGCTCAATTCACTACTGAAAATTACTGGCTAAGTAGACTTGAGTACCAATACAACCATTTTCTTGTTTTTACTGTCTACTTTCATATTTTTCCTAAATGTGCTTATAATTAACTGAAAGTAGGTATACAAGGATTGAGAAAATTGTCATATTTTCTGGTCAGTTGTCTGCAGTGCAGGCTCAGCACTAAAAATGTAACTGCTGCAGAAAAATAACAAGTCATTTTCTGAGGGCAAACTCAAACTGATAATGATTAGGCATCATAGTTATCTATGTAGTTAATCTTGGTTTATATCCATGACTCATGACTAACAACGATAACATGTTTAATCTTACAAAACGAAGCCAGCTTTACTCAATACTACTTGCAGACTAGCATGTTCGATTCAATTCAACCAACAAAAGCATAAAAAGATGCAGACGGTCTGAAAAGGAGAAGGGGAATGGTCGAGTAAAAGTTTTCTTTACGATGGATAAAATGTGACCTATTGTACAGTTTTGTTAATGCTAATTATCTGAAACACTACTACTATAAAATCTAATTATAGCGTTTTATTATGAGTACATTTACTGTTTGTCTTTGAAACTCAAATAGACTTGCTATAGTAGTAGTAGTAAGCACGCGTCATGTCATGCAACCTACTTCTAAAAATACCTAAAAACAATTCAACTAAGTACAGATCAGGTAAAAAAATAACAACAAACAGACATTCTATCGATGCATGTCGTTTGCTAATGTGTACACTATAAAACTTTCTACTTTACCGTGCGATCAGGGAATACAAAAGATTTTGCTGCTGCTGCGTCTTGCAAATTTTAAACAGACAGAAGAATGGATTAGTATTCAGTCAGCATACCATAATACGACATTTTTTTCTTTCGTTCATTACACTGATTAGTTGTCTCTTTTATATTTTTTTTCATGTGGCTGTGCACATGCAGGTAGAACACTTTATGTGTAGGTACAAAATACCATGTTTATTAAAAGTTCAACAAGATAGCAACATTATTGGCAAATGTAACATCTTCCCACTTACAATTTGCATATTATGCATGCAACATCAAATTAACCCAGGCTTTTTCATTTTTGATTATCCCCAAATTATTCCTTTAAAGGTACCAACAACAACTATTCAATTTTGTTTGTTCTAGTTAGGCATTTATATACAGAATTATGGTTTAAAGTAGACTAAAAATGGTAAAATAACTGAATTACGCAAGAGCAAGCATGTATCATTAAGTCAGTATGAATTTCCATTTTAGGAAGCATTGATTTATTTCATTTTTGAAAATGCATTTATGAAAAGAAACAGGCGTAACATTTGGACTAGCACTTGCAACGCATGACATTTGATTAATAATATATTTGATTTTTTTTATTTTAAGAAATGTAATAAAAGTTACCTATGGTTTATCTCAGTCCAGTATTTTTTGTCACTGGTTGACTTCACTTTTTTTTCTTGTGAAAATTTATGGGAATGTTTCAGATTAAAATTATGTATGTCAAGTTTAACTGATCACTAATCAAAACTACACACACACACACGAAAACTGATGTGTCAACACAAGTTGATTAATATTTGTGTCTGCTGGATATGGCATATTATGACATTTTCAAAAGAGTTTCAAAGTCGGGTATGTAGAGAACAAAGTGCACACTAAGAAAAACGCTATGTAATGCGCGTCCAAATGGAGTCTACATTTTTACGACTTGTTCGTTCAAGTGCCCACTCGAAAGTATTATTTCCGCACACAATTTAAATAGCAGATACATGAAATGCTTTTTTTTAGCCTGTAGCTTTGCTCAGGCAAATGATAAATACGCACCTATCTATCACGTCTTACAAATTGCTCGTGTAAAGTTTCGATTTGTGATTTTATACCACACTACGCCGACCACGCATATACAATGTACGCTTCATCTTTTTCCGCGTTTGCCTGTAGAGTGACACCAATTTGCAGTTGAAGAAAACTAAAAGATGATCAGTATCACAGGTGCGCTTAAT
Source organism: Lepidocyrtoides sp. E14 (assembly GCA_027743805.1). NCBI lineage: Eukaryota > Metazoa > Arthropoda > Collembola > Entomobryomorpha > Entomobryidae > Lepidocyrtoides > Lepidocyrtoides sp. E14. The sequence continues at coordinate 5,060 of JAHZMZ010001577.1, read as the reverse complement.
ATTATGTTTTTAATCTTTTAATTTAAATTCTTAACCAACCACTAGAAACTTGAAGCCTATTTCGAGATGATGATGATGAAAAGAAGCCAAGAAAGCCAGCAAGACAAGAACTTCTGCATACCAAACAAACTACTCAGCGGCACAACAGCAACAAAATCCACTTCACTTACTGGTCGTCGCTGGCTGGGTGTAAGTAAACTAAAAAAAAGCTTTGTTTGTTATAATATTACAGCACAGCGCCAAGTTCTTGTTGAACAAAACCAAAGCAAATCACTAAAAATGAAGAAGACACGCTCGTAGGTTGTTACGTTGCAAGTGTAGTAGTAGACAGGTAGTGATTGTTTTTTTATGTTTACGCGTACTGTACAACCTTCTTACAAGTTTAACACATTCAAAACCAAAATACCATGCGTATCAATACACAAAGATGCAGTACAGAATAATAAACATAATAATATCTGTCTATTGAGAAAAATCCTTATCTCTTCCCATCCATCCCGTGCATCATATTGCTGAAAGATTTTCTCTACAAATATGTGATATTTTCATGTTTCTTCAATCTGTTCGATTACTAGGATTTTTTTTATTGTCCATGGGAAGGAATGCCTACATATTATCTCTTTGATTTTCTGGCTGCAGCTGCACTTATTATGTTGACAATTGTTTTGGTCTTTGATCTTTCATTCGTCTTGTCGAATGTTTACTTAGGTATGTATCTGTAATGTTGAGCATGATGATGATGATATGGTGTTACTTAACCATATATAGGAACATCTTTACTTTATACGAAAATAATTTAGTTAAATGTTACACTGCACGAAAAAGAGATGCAGCTAAACTTCAAATATTTTGTAGCTACTTAAAGTTTGCATGCATGCATCACCAATGTCATTCACTTCACCCACCAGTGAGATCAGAGAAGAGTCGATTGCATTCTCCATTTTTCTCCCTTTCCAATTTATTTATAAAACTAACAAAACCAGTGAAGGTAAGTACGTACGTGTAGGTATACTTAGCAGATTTTTCATGACAAAAAGATTGTGAAATGAAGATGTGTCACACAGTCACCACACAGCCATATCTAGTCATGATTATTAACCAACAGCAGTAGCACATACACTACTTAAGAGAGCTTTATAATCTTCTCTTTTTCACTCGATTTTACCACTACTGTAAAAAGGACTGCTTTTATTAATGAAAGGCAAGCAAACGAGAGAACAACCATGCATGTACACACCAGTTCTTCATGCTGCTGAAGCCAACCTGGTTTCATTTGTCTACATCTAAATTATCCGGTTTTTTGAAAACCCTTACCCAGTGTATGAATGAGGTATTAAGATGCATGCCAAATTGATTTACCTACTGTAAAATTGTGGGTTTGGTTGGACTTGTACCTATCTACTTTTAACGCCAGCCAGGTACCAACGAAAAATGAAACGATCTTTCACAATTTTCTGCGAATATGTACCTACATTAAACTTTCGTAGTAATGAAGCCGCTTTGAGTATAGAGTAGATGTTACTGTTTGTACTTAATGTGTGGCTAGTTGACTAGTACTAGACCGTAACGTTCTTATATCCTTTTAACGATTCTCGGGTTTTTACTCCTTTGCCTGTAATCAACCGATGCAGTAACCCGAGACAAGGCATGATTTAAGCTGCGAAAACTATTGAGAAGTAGATCCTTGAAAATTTGGTACTGCTGTAGAGTTTTTGTTACAGCGAAATGGGTAAGATTTTGTCAGATAATCAACCATAAAGACTTTACTGATTTACTGAAGCCATAGCCAAGCAAGTTTCCTTCGGCTTTACTTGTATTACTACTCACATAATTTATTTATTCATTAGTTTTCATGAAAGAAATGGATGCTCATTTTTCGTTTTTTATTATTAAGTGCTGTTTGTAGTTGAGGTTTAGGTTGATAAAATACGCGTTTAAGATGAATTTGGTTTGGTTGTTTTCCTGTAGTAGTGTGGTTCCTGTTACTACTAGATTTACTAAAGTAGTAAAACCAGCAGCACTACCGTCTGTCTGTAGTAGTATATGAATGCAGTTCTCATTGTTTGTGCATGCAAGCGTGCAACAAAAGTAAAATGGAATTTGCATGAGCTAAAACAACCGTTAAACCTAGTTTTCTGCACTGCACCATCCTTTTGCCAAAATATTAAGCTAGAGATTGTATAAAGAAGTGCGTTACACAATACAAAATGCAGTAACACCATTTTATTAGACGGAGAGAGATAAAGAGTAAGAGACCAACTAACACATAAAATCAAACCGCATAAACGCATAATGATGGCATAAAAATTAAAATAAATGTGATTCTGCGTCTTTAAGCCTCTCGGTGACGTGACTTTGAAGAATAAAGTGGTTGTTCTAGAATAACGAGCCGGAATGATATCAGCCATCAATAATTGTTGTCAAACAACAACAGTAGTAGTTGTAGCTGAGTTGAATTTTTTGGTTTCACTATTCGATATAATCACATTGCATTGTCCTTAAAATAAATCGGAGGATTGAAGTATTTAGAGCATTTATTACTGCTAGGTATTAATACTGGGTGCCAATTGCCAAATTGTACTCAATTACTCATTTTCAAAGTAGAATCTTAAGTTCACTATCAAAAAATGTATGAAATGAAAATGCAACACTTAATATTACTGCTGCTATTTTAATACTAGTACATGATAAATGCGTCAGGTTCCGAAAGTAAACTTGAAGTATTTGGTTAGGTATACTGTTAGGCCGTGAATTATACAGTGCTGTAATTTATTCTTTTGTTCGTTGTAATTGAAGGCTAATAATGCTAAGCTTATAGTTTAAGTCTCAAACTCAATGAGTTACAACAACGGTTGGCAAAAGGCAAATAGAGATCCATTTCCTTCATTGCATCCTTCTTACAATGACAATATTTTCTATGGCTGCATTTTAACTATTATCGTGGTAACATGCATATTTTCGTAGTTTTTCATTGAAAATAACTTCGAAGGTTTGCCCTAGAATTTCGACGCATAATAATAACCAATGCTTATTGCTTGAACAATTATTGGCGTAGTTTGCAATGCATAATTTGCATTCATTGTTAACGGTAACAAAAAGAGTTGAGAAGTGTTGGTAAAATTTTGAAAATGCAGGAGTTTCAAAATGAGCCACTTGTGATTTCATGACATGGATGGCAAGTTTCAAACTTGAGTGAGCTCACTCCTTTCATGTGCTCTATTTTTTAAGGTGCATTATATGAAGCTCTACTCTTTGTCAGTAGCAAAAGTAAGCACACAGAACATAATATGCTACAGGTTGCATTTTATAGTTACTTTTTTACCGATCTGAATAAGTGTGTCATTCTTTAAAGATGGGCATAAAAGCACAATGGCAAAATTCTTTAAATATCTTGTACAGTCATCGGGCTGCTTTCGCTGAGATGAGTTTACTTTTTACACACGTCTGTCATGAAATGAGAAGACCAAGTGTAAAATAGGTTATGATGAGTTTACTTTTTACGCACGTCTGTCATGAAATGAGAAGACCAAGTGTAAAATAGGTTACATTGAAAATTGCTATTGAATGCTTTCATGTGATGATGCCAAATCAACCACTTTTATCGGAGGAAATTGTAATTACACCGATTTATGGTAAGCTATTTTTTCTGTGCGCATGAATTGAAGAAATACACCAATTTATCAATTTTTTACATGTCATACGTCACATGTGGCATGTACATATTTAAATATAATTTACCCAGCCGACATGAATCAATTCACATGAAATGCACGTCAAAGCAATCAGAAAACTGCGGGGAAGCACTGAGTTACTCAACTAGTAGGTATATCAAAGTTTTTTACTTATTATGCACACACGTGTATCACAGACAGATAACTTTTTTTACAGATATTCATGCATAGTATGTAGTCAGTGCATACATTTGCAAGCACACTAAAAGTAAGTGTTTTGAAAACACTAGTTTACATATATCATCTGCCCACTTATTTACCTCCGCCGTGTCCTTGTCCAGTGTTATCTGTCCATACCTATTACCGTTTGTACATTAATGAAGATGCGCGAACAAGAACTTTCTCCTCTCCAGTAGTTTTTGGTAGCAAAAGGAAACATTTGACAGAATAAACTTTAGTAAGAGAACCTTTGTTAAAACTTTTGCTGACCGGTCATATGAAGATTCATCTCATGTTTTATTTAGCTAATTTTAGAATACAGTACAGTTTCTGTTCCTGTTACGGCATGAAAAACGTTTCGGCAAAACACAATATCTAGTAAAGCTGCTAGTAAAATCTGAGAATAATTAAGTAATTGAATAAATCAGCACTCGTAAATTGCTTGCACGATGAATGAGTTGGCAATTGCAATAGCTGTTGGTCTGACAGTTTTATATTTTGCATTAAAATATACTTCCAGTCTTCGACGGACGACGAAATTGTGCGCATTTCTTGGTTTACAAAATTGCACTTCTGACATTTATCCATCATCGTTATTTCTTTTGATATAAATTGCTTTCTTATGTAACATATTTAACACATTATGTGCTTACAACTTTTCTAAAACTTGATTGAAATCAGAAACAAATGGAGCAAGTCATCGTTGGAAGGAAAGCTGATTTTACATGGTATGTATGGCAACAGTGACTATGTTCCAACTGTCTCCCCTTTTGTTTTAAAGGTAGAAACGTTTCTCAGATATGCCAAAATCCCTTACGAACTTGATAAATCCGATGTTTGGGGACCGAAAGGAAAGACGCCGTGGATCTCTATTAGTGGAGTTAACATGGGAGATTCGCAGTTTATAATTGAATACCTGAAGACGTAATAAAAACTTTCTAATTAGATCTGATTTGCTTTTAATGTTCATGTATAGCCTTATTCATCCATATTATTTTGTGTAGAAAATTTGATGCTCCTCAGACCAAATACACGGACAGAGAACTTGCAATAGGCACAATGGCTCGCGTTATGGTGGAGGAACATTTATATTGGTATATTGCACGTTGCGCTTAAAAAATATGATTTAAATCCTCCAAGTCGGTTATAATAACCTAATGGCTTTTATTG
>JAHZMZ010001576.1:0-24612 GCA_027743805.1 Lepidocyrtoides sp. E14 | reverse complement strand
TGAATGGATTGATGAGTAGCGTAAACTACCAATGCTTCTACAAAATGTAACGTAAATTACAAAGAAGAAAACTACTTAAAAATAGAAACAACAGAAGGTACAGCGTAAACTGCAGAAAACAAGAACGTATTAATTAATATATGTGATTTATTTTGTCTCGCCGACAATTAAACTAAAATATTCACACTATTCAAATTATTACAACTAACACTTGAAATTACTGAATTTACAATTCCGTAAAAGTTGAGCAAGAGTGTGTTCACACTGAAAGAAGAAGAGTAACTTAAAAAATAGAAAATGGTTGCACCGAGTGCATCACAAAAACGGAAAGTTCTACTACTACTACATTTTGGTGCAACTCAACGCACCCGAAAAGGAAACAACTAACAAAACGTGAATAAACTCGTCGCATTTGGCTGAAGGCCACAATGCAGTTGAGCCACGAGGCACTATTTAATTTTTACCGGCGTATCATTTTTTCCAATTTCCAACAGTTTCTATTATTGTTAAAGGGTTTACATATTATGCCATGTATTTTATATGTAAAATACGTTTATGATTGTTCTTTGTTATTTTTCGAATGGATACAAGTTTTTGTTGAATATTTTTCTGTACCGCAATTACGTGATACATAAACTATGTAGTCATTTTCAAATTTTGTCTTTTATTATTCCCTGATTGTCTGCGGTTTAATCATAATTGTTCCAAATTATCTATCAATAAAAGTTTGGAATTCGGATATTTACCTTAAGACGCCGACTTCTCCTTAGGCGATGAACACGAGCTCCTAGTTGTAATGCAGCCAGCGTTTCAGCATAACGAGCGTGGGCGTTGGAAACGTGAATCATAACCACAGCTCGGCATGTCAGTGATCCAAGACATTCCCTCAAGATTGCACCCAATTTAGAGTGGTTGCTGAAGTGAACACAAATACAAAGAAAACCGCAAAGAGTGGTCACATCATTATTTTCATTCCTTTTACGATTTTGCATATTACACTGGTAACTTTTCATCTCGGTTAAAAATCCCATATAGAAAGTATATTTAACAGTTCTAGTAGGCACATTATGCATATTTTAAATGTCATTGTCAGTTCATCTAAAACTAACCGCAGCCTCTTCCACAAGAAATTCCACTCCATATATTCCGCGTTTCAATAATAGCTTTGAGAGGAGGAATATGAGGCAAGACATAATCAATTTAGAGAAAGTTGAGTAAAAGTAGAAAGTAATTTGCAATTAACCCATGAAATTTTTGACAAGACCGTACTACAAAAAATTCTTTCTCATGGCAGTAAAGTAAATGGTATGGTAGTTAATCTTTTATTCAAGGGTTTTCCTTCCTGGAAAAAGTGTCTGACCATCAAAAAGCTTTACAGGCCCCGTTAGAAAGGTCAAAACAAAGCTTTTTATATGGAGACAATGAAACTTTACTAACAGCAAAACACTTAACAAAATGAGTCATCCATAATCAACATAATAGTTTGCACAACTATTATGGATTATGTCTAACAAAAACACGAAGAATATTGAGTGAAAACCATTATATAAAGTTTTTAGGGGTGGAAAAAAACGGTGAATCATATTTTGCAATACAGTGCTGCTAAAGATACTGAAGTCTGTGTAGACACTTATCTTTTATAGTTCAAAATGGTTGACGGAAGTAATGTACCTTGAAGGTAAATGTCGTTGTCCATTCAAAACAGCGAGTAAAAGTCCACCTAGAACGGAATTATCTTTTATAGTTCAAAATGGTTGACGGAAGTAATGTACCTTGAAGGTAAATGTCGTTGTCCATTCAAAACAGCGAGTAAAAGTCCACCCAGAACGGAAATGGAGGGTGAACCATTTCCTAGCATGACACAATGCAGTCTGCTCCTGCCTCCAGCCACTGAAAATAACAATACATTTAAGCACTAAGCATAAGTGCTTTAGATTTATATTACCTATCTAGAAAATAATAAGTAGCCTCTTATATTCCATTATACTTCACCATACTTTACGATTACGTCTGTCTGTACAGATTTTTGGTGATACATACATATAATATAGGATTAGGCATCATCACTTTTTTTGGAAGGGAAAGTGTTAGTCTAACCTTTTAATGTTATCATACACACCCACCTACATACAAAATGAATTTTGTTGGATGTAATAGAAAAACAATATGTTCATGAAAAGAAACGAGATGAAAATTGGGAGCAGCCGGACGTAACATTAGCCCATCAAAAAACAATTCATCACTGCAAGAAGAAGGTAGGGAACCTTTTTTCTTTCTGTTTTCATTTCATCACTTTGGAAAGAAATTCCTCTGAGCTAAAACGCGTGTATGTATGGACATCATTTTGAGTACATGCCTCCATTTACACATAAAATAGCTTTGGCTTAACGCTTACAGTAATGGCTCTCTAGTACTTCCTAGTTTTCCTTTTTGTACGTATAATATAAGGATAAAAGCTATAAGAACACTTGTTCAGTTCAAAGTCCCTCTTCTTCCGTTTTCATTCTACATACTTGAACAAATTTGGAGTGAAATGCTGAATCACTTTTCCCCATTTTATTGACTGCACACGTGAAAAGAGCGAAAGGGGTTCATAACAAGTGCCTTGACTCATTTCATCCCTTTCTACATGTTTAAGCAAGTGTAGTTGTGCTGTAGCCCGTACTTGGAAACTTCATTAACCACGGCATTTTCATTTTATATCACCTTCTGTTCCACTTGTACTGTTCCACGGACGTCAACATTTTCAGGTGGAATATAGTTGCGTTGATCGACAATGACTATAGTATATTATATATTATCTATTCATTGACTATGAATGAGTTAGTTTCACCATTTGGTCATGTACGTTTGCATGATTGAAATTTATTTTTTTTAACTGGCTGTTCAGATTGGCTTCTAAAATGGAATATGGTTTACAGTCGATTGAATGAAATAATAGAATCGACGTCTGCTTCGGTGTAAGGGCATTTTTTAAATGATTATTATTTGTGATCGACTTCAAACATTCCTATTCAATTTTCCAATTTCCATCGAATCTGGTTTCTCCTTATTCATGGATCATTCAAGTGTGTATTAAAATGTACAACGGGTCTAAGGTGTAATGAAAAAAATTGAATTTTCATGCAAATTTTTTTCCAGGCACGAATTCATCTTTGGGTAATGTCTCTACCACATTACTACTACATTTTACATTATTTTATGTTTGTGAACATGTCCTTTTTCCTTATTCTAGTAGCACTTACCACCTTTCCCATTCTTGTCAACAGAATACTGGTAGACGTGTAGAGTGAAGACAAAATGTCCCACTGGTTCTTCTTTGCTAAGAACAGCATCCAAAGCTGAGTCAAGGAAAAACCCTGCTGTCTCTGGGTTTGGGGCTCTCACTTCACTAACTGAATTTAGAACAGGAGCTGAGATGCTCTTGGAGTTTGTGGTACTCACACCACTTGTGTTCTCAAGGAGGGCTCCCGGTGGATCATCCCCGTCTGAAAAAAAATTGTAGAAAAAATACGAAACCATTTTATATAAAATGCAAAAAAGATACATGCATACCTATAGCGAAACTAGAATTTTATAGGCAGCAGAAGTACTGCTGATGGAAACATGTTTGTATTCAAATCAAATAAGCACCACACGTGGATCACGCACTAGGGTTCAGAAAAATGATTTTGATGAATGGTCGTCTCTCTTGTCAATTCCAATTCAAGCATGTCAGTAAGCATTTTGGGAATAAAATGATAGATACGTATGTACATACAACCAAAATGGTGCGTTGTAGGCTTGGATGGAAAAAAATTAACTTTTACAATTTTTCATGTTTTAAGAAAAATGCATAACATAAAATTCTATACTCTACGCGTGCCCAAAATAGGAGGGAGAATAGACAAGCTCAGTTGCCGTCACATTATCGCACTCTTGTTTTTATCATAAACATAAATATAAACAGGAGAGTAACCGTAATGATATTTCAGAGCATAAAGCGCATATTATTGCCTACATACAATAATTTTTTTGAGGAAACTGATAAAATCAGCAATACTTTCTAGTTTTCTAATATGCAATCATCATCAACAGAGAGTGAACCTCAGACAGACAAACGAAAAGAAAGAATTGTCATTTTCTTTCTCACAATCACATTTCTCCAGTGAAAATAAGATGTTCAAGCTGACACCTAGCTTTGTACTGAAACTTCTTTCTCAAATGATGTGACTCTAAGTGAGTTAGAAAAGTTGCCAGCCAGACAGACACAAAAGTCACAAAAAAAGTCTGTACAACCATTTCTCTCTGATGAGCTTTCTCCCATTCCCCATGGCACGCCATGCCAGTAATAAGCTTCATTTCAGTCATTCTTAAGTTGTGATAACGTCGAAAGAGAATATATACATCTTGTTTTTATGTACCTTCTAACTAATAAACCAGTGTATGGTACTACAACTTTGTTTAGTGCATCACTGCAGTTGAACTGTTTGCGTTTCTCTTCTCTGTTATACCAAAATTTATACGTACGTCACCCAACTGCATTACAAGTTCATACACACGGTGCATAGTATACACTTACAACAGCCTCACTTATCTGTACGCAAGCAGCAGAAAGCTGACTTTTACAGCGAAAACGCATCTCTCTCCAACTTTTTCCTTACGTATGTAATCCCAAGAATACTATACGCGTTTCATGTTCATTAGAAGAATGACAGATATTCGAACACACCATCAGAAAGTTTCATTTCTTACAAGAAAAATAAAACGTGCAAGTTAAACTTTTTAACTTAACATGAGAATTTTATAAATTAAATTTTCGCTCGTTGAAGGTGCCTAATGCCACGCACACGCACAAATATCATCAACAAAACAACCTTTTGCCCGCACTACCTCTACCAAACTACATCTTTGTGAATTCTTTCCCTACGAACATGAAATTCAAATTATATTTAGGTAGTATGACTAAAACATACATAGGGACAGAAAAAACGGTCTTTTAAAACGGAAAAAGAACCTTGCAATTCCCAGCGCACTGTTTTTCCGGAATAATAACTGAAACGTTTCACTCTTTGTTGAGTATACGGCAATGATAATGATGATTATAGTCAGTTTAAAATGATAAAAATAAAAACAAGCATTTCTACTCTTGCCACTTGAAAATAATAGACCTAAAAGTAACCCATTTTAATATTCTTATCATTTGGAAGAGGTGTAAGCTTACTTTAAGACATCATCCTGGAAGATCCTGCATTTAATGATGATACTAGTATAGACACTTATTTGGTCCGTGCCGTATAAACATATAGTATTCATATTCTGCTAACCATGCCAAAGTTTATGAGCAGCAATGGTAGACGGTATAAGTAACGGTAATGCATGCTAATATAATAATATGTTCCAGAGGAGCTTACAGGAAGTTGTAGTAGTAGCATTTTGTGAATCTGTATACCTTGTGCTGATATACCATCTTGAAGAAAAGTAAGTTCCGATTTAATAGCAGACGAAGAAACACTGGATATTTCTTTGTCGTAATAACGTAGCGTAATCATGGCCGGAAATCTTTCCCCACATCTGGCATCTTTTCCTTTTTAAATGATCCAAGGAATTGCTCCAAGTCAAGATCTAAGATTTTCTTCTTCATCTTCAAGTTGTTCCCTAGCTCTGTCGTAGGGAGGGTTCGCTGCAGTTGCAAGTGAAGTCTGTTTCTCTCTCACGCACATTTGTATGCATATGTTTTCTCCGATTTGAAGAAAAGTAGATAAAAATAGTGGTAAAAAGGAGAAAAAGAATCATTGTTGATGTTCCTCTGAGGAGATGTAACGTAAGAATGAAAATTCACTTCAGTGCAGTGTTTCAGTCAGTAAAAAAAACCGAGTCGATGAATGCAATGCATTCAGCTCACATTACAAAGTGCATAATGTGAAATGCATGCAATGCGAATGAGATGTGATGTAAAAGTGATGTGATGCGATGCGGGTCGGTGAATCTTTACCCTATCTTTTTCTTTCATCTTTCTCTGTATTATGCATTCCTGGATTCCGTATGTCTGCCGGCACAAGACATTGGTCTTCCACGGAGATGCACCAATGAATTCCCTTGATTAAGGTCCGTAAACCTTTGAAAGAAAGCTTTTTTGTGTCTAGTGATGAGAAAATAGATAACCACGTGCAACAGCACAGTATATCATTGAATGAGTGCACTTCTTTCAAATAGTTTTATCTTTAATTTATCCAATACAAGAAAGAAATCAGAAAATGAAGTAGCAGTATAAAACCCAAATTCACGAAAGATTTAATATACTGTTTGATTTTTATGGCTGACTAGAAAAGGCTATAACTTCAGAGGGTATTTTATGTACCAAAAATAAAACTGATAAAATATTTCAATAACGAAATTCAATATTTTTCTCAATCTTTCAAATAAAATTCCTAATACAGCAGTAAGCCACTGGTCTGGAATTAAACGGCGGTTGATGTATGGTCATTTTCCTTCTCTCAGTCTTAAACAAAATATAATGATGACGTAATCATTCATTCTTAGATTTATTGCTACAATACTTCTTTCTCGCATTTTGCTCGTAAAAAAGTTAGATATTCGTAGTATAAATATATCAGCAAAAGAAATTCATTTGGTCCTGTGGAAAATCAAATAGTGAAAATACACAATTCTTATCATTCATTTCTATATAATGCTGCATATATCCAGCTCCCATAATTACTTTAGACTTTTATAATATTTATGACTGATGCGCTAATGCACTTTTTGCTGGAGCAAACCGAAGTTAATTTTGCATGAAGTTTTACTAAAAAAACTTGTAATTCATGACATGAGCATATTCAGAGAATCATTATTGTAGAAGAGCAAAAAGGGAATAAAACTTTTATTAAAAAGTGAATAATCCTCATGAGATTATAGTAAATGAACAAGATATGCATATATTGCTAGAAAAAAAGCAAATGCTTTTTGACTGAGACCTTGAATTGAATCAAATCCAGCAACTCATTCATCATATCATCATGCAAGCAATAACCAGCATATAATCATAATACCGCTTATTCACTTACCGTTAACAAAAGGAAGAAGTAAATCGTTGATAACTTCATGTCCAGATCCTCCCGTTACTTCCACTGCGGAAACACGAACAGAGAAACGGGAACCGGTTTTTTGCTTTTGTTCCAGAATAGATTTGAATAACCAGGAAATGGCCGTTGGAACAGCTCCCATTTTTTGATTTGCTGGCTTTCCAAACATTGTCTGCTTTTTTCCTGCAAGTACCAAGATAATTTCGTAAGTCGTTTGTGACAGATTGTATAGGCATTGAAAAATGCTTGTAAAAGTTTTAATATGGATAAAAACGTTAAAAATTACAATCATACCTGCACTGCAATAACCTAATGATACAAAGCAGCCATCTTCTCCTCCAACGACAGACGCAACCAACTCTGCAGCTGAGGCCGCACAAATTTCCCCCTGTGACAAAGAACGAGTGAATGGTGAGTATTTTATCAACAAAAGCTTTTACCTTTTGTCAAATGTCAAAATATAGATGGTACAAACAGCAATAAGTCTTCTCAGACATTTCAAAAAACCTAAATAAGGAAAATGATCGGATTGAAATATTTTTCTTCATAATTTCTACATCCTTCTTGAGATTTTGAATTAACGTGTTAGCACTACTGCAGTTTTAAGTTGACAAGATATTTGTACAACAAGCAACTTTCTCCGGAAAGGTTCTGGCAATTTTTAAATTGGATAAATTTTCGAAAATATGTGAAGGCTTCACCAACTATGACACATCTGAGCGTTTTCAATCTCTTTATTCCTAAAAAGAATAGACGTTCAAGTCTTCTTTATTCTCTTTCCCTAGTCTGACAGGATAATACCAAAAAGACCTAAATCATACATAAAGATGATCGAATTTGAGGGGACAGTCATCTTCGCGTCAAGTCAAAAGTGAGTAACTGGAAAATGAGAAACGGTTCAATATTATGAGTGCATCGTGCATTGAACACTGTACATGCACAGCACAAGCATATAGACATTGCACTTTGCAATGCACGTACACCTTCTTTCGGAGAAAAAAATTGAGTCATGAAAGTGAAAGCATTGCTATAGATCGTATAAATAACGATTGGTGTAAAATATAGATAGAAGGGGTGAACTAAAAAGAGAAAGCATAATATGCTTTACATGTACAACTGATATTCATAACCTGTTAGTCAACCCTTATAAATTCTGCACTCTCTATATCGTGAGTTTCTATGAATAAAAATGAATCAGATTGGGTCCATTGTCACCCTAGCAGGTAATACCAACCCAACTACTTTGCTGTAATACTGCATTATACAAACAGTCTTTCCAAGTGGTACAATATTTTTCACAATTTTATGTGATGAACTCTCAGTTCTTATACAACAACCAAATGATCATTGGAATGTGCATTTCTGGAAAAACAGGCTCATGAAGGCACTCTGTAGAAAGTGGGGGAAAAGACCTTGCCTTCACAAAATGGTAAAGTTTTTCGTAATGCAGCTATATGTAATATAGTATCATCAGTAGACTGCACTCAATTTTTAGTAAGTCAGGTAAAGATCCTAGTGCGATAAACCAGTTCATGCAAAAAATGCACTGCATAAATCATTTTTAGATTGTTTTACAAGTGCAAGAAACAGTTTATAGTGCACACAATTTTTGTGTTTATCTCGTGTAACAAAAGTGCATAACATGATTTCCTAAAGCGTAATTTTCTACAGAAGACATGCTACTGCACTGTTTTGTTGGAGCAAAATGATATTCCCATTTAAAAGTAAATCCATGAGGATTCACCTTTTTTGTCTTTAGGTTCATTTACTTTTATTATTATTTTCTTCGTTCGTCTTTCTGCATATTGTGCGTATATCCCGACTTACTCCAGAGAAGTTGTCAGTACGTGCATGTAAAAGAGTTTAAACTTTTTTTTATAAGAAGGCAAAGTTGACGCTCTGCAGCACTTTATGATTTGGTGCAATAATCTGTCTCAGGAGAACAATAATTCGTAATGAATATGCGACGGAAGGCATATTGAAACCCTTGTACATTACTTGCCTCTAGATTCTGTATTGGGGGCGCGAGCCAGTGTGTAATAGTGAGCATGCATGCAGAGATCTAAAGTGAGGTACAAAGGGTAGCAAAGTTCATATCTAGGATCGTATAAATCATTCTCGGTTTCCACTTTATTATACGAACCTTACAAGTTTACGTATGATGTTATTCTCTTCTTACTTTTCACTTGGCATGGGCTTTTAGCAGACTGAGTTTAAGATTTTGTTATTTCACGGACGAAGAAAGAGCTGGACGGGTGCTGCGTTTGAAGCCGAAATTTAACATATGATATTGTCAAAGATTTTCAAAAATATATTAGGGAATATTACAAAAACTAGAGGATCGAGCATTGCAATAAGTAGTTTAGGATGGCCCCACCACTAACTTCACAAAACTGGAAATGTTTTTGCCCTCAGCAACTTCTCTTATTGTTGCTTACTACACCAAGTAGTCCAAAGTTTCAGTACGACCACTTATGCATCTAAACGGGAATGGAGAAATGTATATAGGTATTACTCGTATTACAATATTGAGTACATATTTACTCAAGGAGAACGGAGAAAATCCTGAAATCTCAGTTCATCATTTGGACATCATACATGTTAGTGAACCTCTTTTCTCTCCCAAAAGTTTTTTTCTCCCGTTAAAGAGAAAAATTCCCGTATCAACTATGTACTTACTTTCCCTTTTCCGTATTTTCTCTTACTCGAACAGCAGGAGACGCTCCAAGAAAAAAAAACAAAGTTTGACGGACAATCAGTCACAACAGCCTTTATTATTCTACACAACTTGTTTGAACCCGCCATAAGCGGAGCGTTAGGTTTCTTGAAAAGTTATTGTTGAATTGATCATTGAATATACGCACCGCACACATATGTAGCAGCATAATCTGATATCTTGTGTTTCAACGTATTAAGTGTCTTTATTCTTCGTCTTTGTTTAAGATTTATTAGGAAAGGATGTGATCAATGACCAAGAAATACATTCGGATTCTTTTTTAGGGTTCAACTTCATATTAAGTCCACTTGTGTCCACACTAGTCTCATAGTTTTTTTTTCATTTGGCAATATCATTGTCAGAAGAAATATATAGGGTCAACATGTGAAGACAAACGAAATGAAGGCCATTCAGAGAGGAATATTATGAGTGGAGAAAAGAGGATTTCGGAACAAATATTATGAGCAATGGTTTTATTATAACCCAAGCACACATCATATTTCTTCCTCAATATTATATTTGCTTGGAACTTGCTATGAGGTCATAAAAATATCTAAAGACGAGAATATTATTTTCATTTTCTCCAACCTCAGCAATACTGAAGGAGTTTATGGGGAAAAAGTACGTATTCGGATAAGGATAAAACGGAGACCTGACCTGATGTTCCATCCATGTTCCTTCCTTTCGGCATTGTCTGTTTAGATGTCTGTCTACCATCATCATTTTTATGGTTATATCATCAAAAAGATCTTTAAAAAAACGTTCCTTTCTGTTTTCTTTTCGCTCTTTCTCTTATAACGCTTTTTACAAGGGGTACATTCATTTCAAGTTTGTGCATGAGTTTTATCAACTTTCTTCATTCTTCCACTCATTCTATATTTTTGTTGTCGCTGTACAGAATATGAGTGATATGAAAAACAAGGCAACACACAGTAAGCAATCGCAACTCATTCACCATACATACCGTCCCCCATTACACCCATTATCTATTCTTATGATGGTTGGATAGGTCGTTAGGAAAGAGCACAAAATATTGTGAAAAATACTCTCTTGAAATATTGGGGAGGGATGAAACGAAACAATAGAATTTTTCATTCATTTTTAAAAAGTCTTTTTTATGTTTTTAACAAGTTTTTTTGCTGTGTAGTAGAATATTATGCATACTTTTCATAGTAAAACTATTAGCAAGAAAGGGAGAATGTTGAGTAAAAATGTTTCTCCTTTATGAGAAAATTATTATTATGATGGAGTTTAATGGGTGGAGTTCAAAATAGGGGACAAAAATGACAATAACGATTTTGGAAACGCATGTATTCATGAAGAAAAACCTTTAATAAAATTGTTTTCTCAAGATACATAAAAATGTACTTGTTAATTAAAAAGGCACCTGCTGGCTGATGAAACAATAAATGGGATGAACAGATTTATACATGCTCTTCTTTTAATTATTTAATTTGAACTATCACTACTTGGAATTTTCAAACTTTAAAAAAAATTAACTAATGCATAAATTTCATTCTCCATTAACATTAACATCATCATCATCATCAATATTGGCATTTTCACAGGGGAACGTTTTTACGACAGTATTTTTTCATCTAAAAAGGCTGTAATTTTTTGTCAAGTTATTCCATTCACAATGCACACTCTATGACTTCATGCATTGTACTACCACGGCAAAAAGATTGCATCCAGTCTGAGCACGGAATATTATCATTGAGCCTTCTTGGCAACGTTCCCACCCGATCTGTCGTCTTGTCACAGTGACAAAGTATAAGTAGGAAGTGGAAGGGAATCATTGTCATGATTTGATAAGATTTTGATATCAAAATCATATGACATTTTCCACTCTTCCTTCCTCATTCCATCCCCATTCTTTGAAAGATTTACGACTTTTCCTTTCACTTTATTGTATTGCCTTACATACTCACATACCTGCATGTAGGTTTGTATAGAGCGGCAGAGAGAAAACTATACACTTTTTGTAATATCATGTTGTGTATACTACATACTTATAAACAACAAAAGATAAAGAAAAAGTACCTGATCATCATCCTCTCCGAAAATCCCATCAAAAGCGAACATTTTTGGAGCAGAGATACCCACACGTCTTTCCTCCGGTGTAATCCCTGAAGGGTTGGCTCCTCCTGGATCAATGAGGGTCACCTGCTTTCTCCGCTTGTCCAGTCCTAATATTCCTGCACTGCTGCTGACTTCTTCCGCGTTGTCACACACTCGTAGCATTACCTTCACCTAGAACACGCACAAAATAAAAACAACATAGTTTTACTGGCAGCTCAGTACAAATCACAAGAGCCAAAGATAATAATTATTATATTGCTTTTTACTGCCTAATAACGTCACCAAAAACACGAGGGAGTCGACGAGGATATATTATTGGGACAGTAATATGCTCACTTGTTCATTCATATTCAAAGAGAGTGCAACACGAAAAAATAAAAACCCGTACGTATGATGCTGCCTGCTGTCATGATGTATCAATGTATCTGTTTCATACATGAAACATGTACATTTATCCACGCTTTAGCTGCTGGATTCTCCTGGTATTCCATAAATTCGTTTGTCTATACGCATAGTAGTCATTGTGTAATAACATCAGGTAATGTGCTTACCTAAACCCAAGAGTTTATGCATTGTTTGAGGGAAGAAATGAAGTGAACGAACGAATCCATGAAAATGCGATATTCAGAGACTTGGCAATTTTCTTTGCATTTGATCCTTTCTCGTATTAATGTAAACATTGTAAACATTCCATGAATATTTTATTGGAAACATTTTTTTAGAAAATGAAATCACGTAATGCAATTTGCATTATTTGTTGATATGATATCCTATCTAATCCAAGTAGAGAGACTTGGACTGACTACTTTTGACTGGAATGATAAACATGCTAGTAGAGATAGAAATTTGCATCAAAATTGCACATGTTTACTTAATAAGCTCCATCCAAGCCAGATCAAAACAAAATTGTTATTGTCTGCTTGGTTATTGACATGATTAGATCAGGGAAACTGCTAAGGTCTTGTAGCATCATAATAACCAGTGCAATTCACATTACGTTCGGCAGTTTGTAAGGATATTATTGAAATGCATAGTCTGTACGGGATTTCCTTGCCTTTGGATGTGACAAAGGTAATTAAGGTTGTGAATGACGATACCCTGTGTAATACGTATAAAACTTGCCACCAATATCATCCACTGCACATAACGTTCAGACCGCCATATATATAAAATGTTGAGGTGAAACTAGTGAAAGCGTAAATACCCCAATAATCGACAGACAGATTTGTGGGAGTAGCCAGCAGAAGCATTGCGGAAACGAAATTTTTAAATGTTTTCAAATAGTATCAGCAGCTATAGTACTTGCCCATAAAAGAATATTTCATTGCGGAACCTTTACTTTGTCGGTTGACTAGTAAAAAAAGTTTATTGCAATAAGCATCAAGCTTTGGATCTCATTTTTGCCCACGAATGGCACTTCTTGGTGTGCAATGCATGGTGTTTTATTTGGTCTAGTGGAAGCCCCTGTCATTTACGAGATAAGTAAAGGATGTTTCACGCATAGGATAAAATTCGTATGGATAGATTATGCATTTTATGCTATTGGTAACTGTATTGATGTCTAAAATGCTCAATTTTAACCAAATGCGAGTTCAGAGAAGGAGAAAGTATTTGTACAGACGCAAAGGACTAGAATTTCTTTTATTTTCACCGTCATCAAGCTTGCATCCGTCTTGGTGCTTACTTACCACTTTGATCACAGAACCAGTCAGTACATTTTCAAAATCAGCAGAGGAAACAACTTTCACTTTTACAAAAACCAGCAGACTTTATAGTTGGCAGATGTGTTTTCTAGTTTAAATTCTATTGCACTTTCAGTTTAATGGCCCTTTCCCTAGAATGATCATCAAGATGGTACTTCTCCTTTCTTTTTGAGTGTTTCAAAATAATCATCAGCATAATAATTGTAAAATCAAGTCGGCACTACTGAGGCAAGTCAGATTTTATTTTTCTTGTTTAGTCTGGAAAGCATGCTTTGACACTACGGTACGAAACCATTTTGATTCCAAAACATTTTGTCTGATCTTGAGTTTCTCCATTTTCTACTCTCTCTCTCTCGTTTATCGAGAGACATTTCATTCAACCAACAACTTGACAAGTGTAGTGACATGAGAGTATATTGTGCTTGTGTTTCCACCACTACGGCTCACTATATATTTGTATGACAAAGAATTGTCTTTTTGTAGGTATGGAAACGTCACGTTGTGCTTTTTAACAATCTGATGGCAACATTCCGTTACGTGATCATAAACCAAGCCAGTAATCAGCATTCGCTACAAATCGCTTCCACAATCCACAAGATAGCTGCTGCGGGTACAACCATGTTTCAACTGAATCGACTCGGTAATATTCTTACTTGAATGCATTTTTACTGCAGGTCACTTTGCCACCATGATAAATCCATTGTTAGTGCAAGCGACCATGAAACCGAGTAACTCAATATTGTAATTCCCATTGTGCAAATAATACGATATTGCATTATCCTGTAGCAATGTCAAATGATCACAAAAAGTACTAACTTTTACTCTAGTTGTTGTTTCAGCATTAAACGCCTCCAATAGTCTCTATCCCAATTGCACTTATGCTTCTCGGCATTTATCAAAATAATAGAATATGAAATGAGGCGACATGCATTTATGTCATCATATATTTACTCTATATCTATGTAAATTGTGAGTAGGTTCTACACATAAATGAAATGATGACACAAAACAGGATAAATTAGACAAATGCACTTCCTTCCTCTGGCTCAGTTTGGTTGTTTGATTCTTGTTTCTAATGCAGAGCACACGAAAGGAAGTTTGTGTGTACAGTAAATGACATGCCGTTAGTTAGTTTCATACTCCCCAGGCAAATGTTTGTTGTGTTTATTATAGCTTGAAGGAAATACAGCGAAAAGTAAACGAACCGAACCAGGAGGAAACTACTGCATTCTCGATAGTCGTACAAGTATGTATTCGTATACGTCATAGTTTTAACTTCAGCATTTGATATGAAAATAATAAAAGTACATCACACAAGTGTGCATTTGTGCATCGCTCCACACTTGCTCACCACAAAATGATGATGATAAAAGACACACAGTGTGCACTTGTATGCACTTACTGCAGCATCCAATTCTGTATCCTGCAGCGAAAATGATGCCGTTATCGTCGTGTTGGAGAATGTGTACATTTTCTTGCATCTATACGTGCCATCATGTGGAATGGATGCAGCAGAGAGTTGCAGAATTGGAGATGCTCAGTGAGAGCCCTTTAGGGAATCTTGCAGTCTACTTACTCTAATGCGTATCGTTTTATCTGAATCTTTTTGGTTTGAGTTTATGCATTGTAAATACAGTGTCATAGAATTAAGCTAATTCTAAACCCAGCTACACTAATACATATACCATGTCGCTTCATGAAAACTCAAGCAACCAACTGCCATTTACGTGTATATATTAATTACTAAAAGGATCATGAAAAGTAATAATAATTGTAGTTTTGAATTTGAAAATCATTACTAAAAAGAGAATTATGAAACACGTAAAGAATATTTGAGGGATTCTATTCCAGAAAGAAAAATGTGGAAAGATAATGTAGCTTCTTACTGGTTCATTACAAAGGAGGGGTGGCCGGCCGTCAAGAAGAGCTTCTGAACACGTAGAAAAATTACAGTCCTCTTTGAAAAATTTTCAATCTGAGCCCATAAAATGAGCGACCCCCTGCCTCCTAGATTACGACCATCTGGGACCCAAAAACAACGTCTAAGTCGTTTTTTTCTCCCGTCTTATAATTTTGTAGCCTCTTTTCTTGAATCGTCCAGTTATAGTGCAACCCAACGAGCCAGTCGTAAGTATTACTGTGTCCCTCTTTACATTTTTTTTGTTTCACAATCTACTGCATTCTGTGACTGCAACGCATGCATGTCTGAATGCAATGCAACATTACGGAAGTAAAATCCAAAGTAAAAGTCTGTCTGGATTTTTATGGGGCAATCATCTCAGCACAAAGAGAAATGAGACAGCATCAGCTTCAACCTCATCATCACTATTCAGCACCAATGCCAATACAAAATACATATACATGCATTATACGGTAGGAAAACAACAGCAGTTGGATAAAAAAATATTGCGCGTGTAGCAGACATATCGATTCAAAATATACGAATTGCAATCATCACGTCAAGTGTACGAGTGAACACTTCAAATGCTACCAAGTACAATTCTGGAAAAGTCGTCATCATCATCTTTACAGTAATGTCAATACACAAAAGTTTACAACAACTGCACACAAAAGTGGCACAAACAAAGCCAGAAAAACAAAGTTGATTATTATTGCTCTCTCTCTCTCTCTCTCTCTCTCTCCCTTCTCTTCTGTTTTTTTTTTTTTTTTTTGCTGCCGATATACCATATCCCCTGTTTTTAGTGCACCACCCTGTCATCGGGAAAGAACATCCCTTTTCTTGTAGCATTTATACTTTCTCCACATTCTAGTTAGGCACATGCACAACTGCCACTTGTGTGAAAAAAACTCATTTTATTGAATAGGTATTTTCGCGTTTGGTGAAAACGACTTTGGAAAAAAAGTCAACAGCGTTTGTTACTTCCCTTCTGCTGGTCGGATAATGTTCGTACTTTTCCACGTAAATTGCAATTTGCTGTATCGAAAGCTATAGAGTGCAAAGTCAACACATAAGCATTAAGAAGAATCGTCTTTTCAACTAAATAGCAGCTGGCTTGGTTTGTTTTTATTGAATTATATTGGGAAAGAAAGTTTGTCGGTGTATTTTATGGTATCAATGATACGTTTTTTCTCCAAATGTACCAATTGAGGACAAAGTTATTTGATATGTGCCATGATAATCATGACGATTGGAGTTTTTGGTACGTATGTTGCGTGCTTCTGTTGAGGGTACGTTTTTTTCTTCAATGCATCCCTGATCCTGATGGAAAATGGAGAAAATTTATACAAACTTGGAAAATCAATGATGCAGCTGCACCACCAACTGCATCCACTTTTATACCGTTGTTGTTTACGCTGTCACCGGATTGTAAAAAGTGGAGAAAGGTAAATACAAAATATTATACAAGGTTTGGTATATGCGGAACAGGCGAAGGCAGCAGTTGTATACGCTTGCCGGGAGAAAGCTCTTAACAAGCTGCTAACTCGTCGTCACAATATATCATGTGTCCCATCCGGTACAAATAATAATAATGGATTGTCACGATGATTTCTCCCCTTGTCTACTTTAAAAATATAATATAAATGTATACATGCATACTGTGAACATGTGATAAATAAATGGGAGCAAAATAATAAGAACAGAGATTAATAGGCATAGCAGTTTATGTGAACATTGTAGGCAATCAGAAAATGTCATGTAAAATAGACGACCTCTGTCAGGTTAGGAAAGGGTTCTGGTTAGCACGAAATTGAAGGTAAGAAACTTTAGTTTTTTCCTTGACTTTGTCGTCTTAATTTCATGAAGATATGCATTATGCATGCAGTCTTAATGTATACGAGTTTCTTAGAGAGCAGTGCCAACTGCCAACACCTGAGCCGAGAAAGTTTTTTACGATGGATTTTTTAAATCGTCATCCGTAAGCTTTATTTTTTATTTATATACCAAATTGAACACCAACCAAACAACCATGTACTGTAAAATTGTATCATCGTCGGAACGTAGTTCAATGCGACTGATCGATTATTATGATATAGGTAATTGCACAAGTTTACCAACAGATTTTTCGTTGGGTTTTTATAAACAAACTTGCTTCGAAAATAAAATAGAGTAGGATGATGCGTATACGCGTATGAAATGAATGCATAAGTACTTCTTGTCTTTGTTGCCAGCCTGATAAACCCATTCGAGTTTCAAATTTACGGTAAAAGAATATAGAGGTTGTTTTATGAGAATGATGTTCTTCATGAATTCATGAGAAGCAAGGTATAATGCGTGTATAATGCACTCGAATCCGCACCCAGATTTTCTGCATTCTATCTAAAAGTCTGGTATATTCTTTAAATCGTTTTTTCTCTTAGTCATTATTCAAGAAAACCATAAAACCGAGGGAGGTTATTATACCTATTGTGTATAAACACACACCACATTTTCTTTCCTTGTCGATACTCACCCGATCTGAAGTTTACAAAGAAAAAGTAACAAAAGAAGAGAGAAAATGCAGTGAGAAATCTGAAATGCAAAACCGTCATTGGCTTCATTGTCGTATGCATTTATATGAGCTGCTTTCACACAGAAAGAATATGTTGGTATATTTTTCCTACACATAAATGCGACCGAAAGAGAGAGAGAGAGATAGAGCTTAAAGAGAAATCTAGGCTCAATCGAGTTTTCCCCAGTTTTAAACTTTAGTACTTTCGTCTTTTCTAGATTTTCTTTTTAGCATTTTTAAATGGATGAAGAGACGATAAAAAAACTTGAGAGATTCTACCTTGGTGTTTATGCTCACGAACAACATGATTCTCTACTTAAATTGGGATTTTCTTGCTTTGCATTTAAAGTGCATCCCAAAAAAACGCTATAAATAAGCAGAAAAGCATATACACCATCTTCGTATTTTCTTCCTGAAATTTTAGACTTTGGTATATTAAATGAGTTTTTTCGCCGTTTTGCTTGAATTTGCATGTGATTGATATGATATGCATTGACTAGTTTACATGCATGCCAACTTCGCTAAGCTCTAGAGGAAATAGACATAGAGGTACTCACCTAGAAATAAGGTAAAAAAATTCAGAATAATGTCGCCAACATATAACGTTGTCTATCACCATCCAACCAGACATAGCTAAAATGTTGCCCATTGGTAATTATAATATAACATAACATCTACACATGTGATGATGCATGTGATGTCATTTTTAAGCTCAATTTCAGATCAATTATGCTTTAGTTTATTGAACTATAAAGTATGCATAGATTCTTTTAATGTTAACTGGTAAAGATAACGCTGAGCTTTCTAAGACCTTAATATGAGCCATTGGTTCGTTACTTCCTAATGCGTTGGAGCATAACAAGCGTATTTAACTAAATGCCTACACACAGTTGTAGAAACAGGTGAATGCATTTCAGACAGAAAAGTTATGTCGGTATGCATATACGTTCATATTGTGAAAACTACACATCTCCACACTGTAAAATGATGCATACGTACACTGTTCAGATTTGACCGCAAAAACACTTTCTCCCCCTTTTCTTTTCATCCCTTGAAATTTGGTGAAACTACTACATGCATTCCTCAGTATAAAGAGAAAGCTTTCAGTGGACGAGAATTACATTTTCCACATACGTCTCTTACAGATGTAATCCATCCAATGGGAAATGGTGTGCAAGGGTCATACAAGCATAAAACTAGAAATATGCCGACACAGAGCCAAAGAGAAATACATTTATTCAGGATCAGAAAGCTAAAAAGGAAAAAGAGGGATGAGAGCTTAAAGACTTTCTACTTGTTCTTCCCAAAAACACAGAAACGCACCCACACGGCACGAGACATTTAAATGCCAATGTCCTTCTCTACCACTACTATACAAAGCCCATTGTATTGTATGTACTCCTCTGCCCTACTACAACAGAAGCAAAAGTTACCTCGTTCACTTGCTCATTCATTCACTAAAACCCGAGTTCCATAATAGTGGACCGCAAAGCACTCTGGAAATCTCGTAATAAATGGGAATCATTAGACAGGATGAACAGTCACTTTACTTCTACTATTAGTTCACCATCCACTTCTAGAAAACTTACACATTGAAAGATGTGATAGTGATGACTTGTAAAGCGCTAGTCGAAGCAAAATAATATTCTTGTACTTGTATATCACGAGACGAGGCTATAAACATAAATGAAACTTATCCAAGATGTATAAATTATTTGGGAGTCACAGAGTCATAGACCGAGTGATCACAATGATGAAACTGTTGACGATGATTATAATGGTGTTTTATGTAAACTCTGTGAACTGTACATGCAACATGCAATGCATATGTCCCTACCCTCATATTTATTATGACATTATGAATCATACGTATGAATGAGTATCCTATAACAATTTATTGTTCCAGTACTACCAACCAACCGATGATGTTTTATGTTTTTCACCGGATACCAAACAAGCCGTCACAATACTCGGCGACAAACTCATCTACGCTATTACCAAAGTACAGTGAAACCCGTCTTCAATTTTCCTCTTCTCCCTGATTATTACAACACTCAAGTGTCATGCATTTATATTCATACCTTTTTCTGAATGGATAAACTTATGAATTCATAATCCCTCTTTTCTACTTACCCACCCTCTCCTCTTTCCTTCCTTCTACCTACGCATCCTGCTTTATTCAAAGAGAAAACCGGCAGAGCACGTTATAAAGCTATCAGTCTTTTCCACAAGGGCCAAAAGAGAAATGAATTATGCACGCTTGTTTTGTTGGAGTTGGGTTCGAATTGTGGTGGTGGCGGCTCGTTGGTTTGCTATGCGATCTGCTGAGTAAGTTTTGCCTGTTGTTTGTCTACTTCATATTATATATTTTTTATGTATGCATAAGTATTATAATATTATCATTTTTTAGAATGCTTTACATTGCTTTATTTTCTTTATTTCTCATTCTTATTCTTATGCTTATTCATAATATTCATCGTTTTATTATTTGAGGCAGAGACAGGCGGCCACGCACAAGGAATGGAAAAGAGCATGCCGCATATTATCATCGTACTGTACTACTTACTTCGTTTCACAGTTCGCACAATATATTAAAATATGAACTGTATTGTTTTGCACCCTTCGCATCACTACGCTCATTGTTCGTATTGTATCTCTGACTGACACACACCAGCACAGTGTAGTACCATATTTGTACACGAATATACACTCACATCATTTTGTCTGATTTTGACATGACACCTGCCATATTTTACACGTTTTCTCCTTTAAATTCACCCAGATTTGATGGGATTCTCCATTTTCAGATAGTGGTTGTGGTGGAAAACTGAATAGGCTGCTGCAAGGCAATTTTTTTCTGAATGTGAAAAACGCAGACAAAGACGTAGGATGAAACAGGAAAAGCAAAAAATACTTTTTATCTCTTGGGATGTACAAAAATATGAAATCCTTTTTGTCTTGACTGCCTTCCGTCTCTCCGGTATCTTGCTTACTACTCGCTTCTACTACGTTTCCATTTTCTTTGTAGCTATGCGTATCGTCTATTATGTACATAAAAACAAATTCTCGCAAGACATCGCACTGGTGCGGTGTTTGATGCCAGTCTCTACTTGGCCATTGTCATATCTATTCAGACATTTCAACCAAAGGTTTGAGGAAACAAAATCATATCACAACGCAAGTAAGTTGTACGTGCAGTCTGAGTAAAATGTCCCAAATGTACCACCGACTTTGATGTACCAACATATTACAATTTCCATAATGCATTACTGGCCATACATCAAAATGATACTATTATTACTATTTCATGCTTCTGCTACTCAAAGGGCGAATCATAGTT
Source organism: Lepidocyrtoides sp. E14 (assembly GCA_027743805.1). Taxonomy (NCBI): domain Eukaryota; kingdom Metazoa; phylum Arthropoda; class Collembola; order Entomobryomorpha; family Entomobryidae; genus Lepidocyrtoides; species Lepidocyrtoides sp. E14. The sequence goes on along the minus strand of JAHZMZ010001576.1, from coordinate 3,256 downwards.
GCTCCTTTCTTCGTTTCTCTGTAAAATATTAAGTTGTAAATAGATAACGGCAGAGCTTGAGTATGTACATAACGACATAAAATTATACCTAACATTAAAATATTTTTACTACAAGTTAAAATACACACAGCCAACACCAGTGCTTACATCTTTGTAAAACATTCGTAATATTTATTCAGCTTTACAAAATGATTGCTTTGAAACTGGTTTATATTACATAAATAAAAAATTTAGATGCTTTTCAATTTGCCTATACCATTTTTAATAAATACAGCCAACACCAGTGCTTACATCTTTGTAAAACATTCGTAATATTTATTCAGCTTTACAAAATGATTGCTTTGAAACTGGTTTATGTTACATAAATAAAAAATTTAGATGCTTTTCAATTTGCCTATACCATTTTTAATTTCAAACTTTAATGGTCCATGCTAGTCCGCACCGCACAAACATTTTAGTAGTGTTTTTAACGTGAGTACACGTTGAAAAAGCAATGCGATCGAAGCATTTTTGTTTTAAAAAATGATTGTCATCTCTTTCAGGGCGATTAGGGCAAAGTTTATCGATATATGGTCTAGTTATGTATTAGATGTACGTAATGTATATTTTCTCTATAGTGGTAATGATTTTCTGCTTTCATGATTATCTATAGGGAGCTGCCTTTTATGTTATGTTAACGCCCACGGGGAGTATCAGACAAGAACCTTTTCGTTTAATTTTGAGGAAGCGCTATTTATCGTAAGCACGCAGACAGAGAGGAATGAATTGAAGAAGGGATGTATGTAAATGCCATTTATGATTCCACTCTCGCAAATATTTTTACGATCCATAAAAATTCGCTACTTTATTACGTTGGCAGAATGCCTTTTATCGTGTCGTATGCATTATTTGCTTTATTTTTGCTCGTATGTGGTAATGTGGTCCGCCCTTGCTTAAATTATAACTACTCTCCAGGTTCACCCGTTGTTGAAGTCGTGGTGTGCAACTCATTTTCCTCCTCACGACACTTTTGGAAATCGAACCTGAAATGGCAGTTTCGGCAACGAGTTTTTATAATAATGGTGCTCAAAATGATGATACGCTCGCCATAATGAAAAGAGACAACTTTATGGAGCTCAACTTCGTGGGCTATCAAAGTGAGTACATCAAGACAAAATGGACCCTTTTAATTTTTACATGCCTCGAAAATTATGGCTGCAGTAGTAATTTCCATTTTAATGGATTCTAAACTGCTAGATATGCTCTTTTGAAAGTGAAGCTACCAAGTAAACATTTTAGGGGGAATAAAATAAATGTTTTTCATCGTAAAAGTCGCATTCGCAAATACGCATATAATCTGACGGAAGTGCTGCAGTTTTATTACCACAAATTTTAATTTGCACACATATCAGCCATGGCGGAGCGAATCTGGAAGGAAAATATGGTACTCCTGTTTCAACCAGGTTTCTCCTAATAATGTACAGATGAACTTTAAACCAACTTCTCTACATAGGTACTTAAAAATTATAACTAAAATCTTACCTTTCCAAGGGGAGACTCTGAAGATCTTCCCAATTTTCGCGACAAAGTTGGCGGTATGGGGGCGCTCCATTTCCTCAAAATTGAAGCAAAATCAGATCTTGTTCCATTTTGGCTTGTTTTTTTCGCAGGCGAACTGGTTTCCCCTGTTGGTGCTGTGTTTGTGGTCACAGGTCCACCACCAACACCACCGGATGCACAATTTGCTGTCGTGCTCATTTTAAAGGGTCTAATCGGATGAAAATTGTGCTGTGAAAACGAGCCGAGAGATGTTGTCAAAGATCTGGTACAAATTGAGAGAGACAAATTAAAAACGTAAGTACATAAATGTCAATATATATCATTCTTTGCTAATAAAAATTAGTACATATGAACATTAAATAACCATTAATAAGATTATCTTTTTACATTGCGTACATTCGGTTTACGCTGTACAATTATGGGAGAAGGATAAATGTTGCATTCTGTTCCAAGTTCAAATTTTTGAAAAGAAAAAATATGCGTATATTTTAAGTGGGCACTTGAGAAACGAAGCAACCGCAAACGATAAGGTTTTTCATTGTATGAAAGGAAAATACTAAGATTTAAATGAATACATTGCATTTCCCACAAAAGTATAAGGAACACTGTTGCATCACCCTGTATCTTTCATCGGTTTGTGTAAGAGATAACGTATTATTTACGGAGAGACTTTTGATGGCATATGTTCACATGTATCTATCATCAATTCTTATTACTCCTCAGAGAGTTCTGGTTACCTCCTAACAGTTTTTTTTGTGAAATTGCCACTAAAAAGGTTAAATATACATATTACATAATACATAACTCAATATTGTTCACCACACACACAACCCAAAAACCATGCACATGGGGACTGCTCTTCTTAATGGGCATACATTGTAGAATTTTCGAGTAGTTCAAGAAGACGGACAAGAAAAGACTGTAGAAAAACGAAAATGTGCAGCTATAAAAGGAATCACACTGAGACCTTGTGCAACAACTGCTGAAAAGTTGATACAAATTGTGAGAGGAAGATTAGTGTGTATTGTCATCTTGTGTGTCTTATATGCCCGTGTATCTGTCAGTTTAGTTACCATTCAGTGTTCAGTTTATCGTACTTAAAGATGTGCATCTACACAGAAAATGGGACTATTGACGCCTGTGATAACTAATCTTAAAAACCGTAAGTTCAAACGATGTTGTCCTTGTCTGTACATTTTTTGTTGTTATTCTTAGCTTGAGTATTACTGAAAGATGTTGTTGGACGCTTCAGCCATGGTCCTATGATGAAATGCATGACAGGACAAATGTCAAGCCTAAAGTGATTTGAGTTTTGTCTCGAATTCGCTTCCAAAACACACAATGTTTCTTAAGGAAAAAACCAAAGTTGCACTTGTGCTCTCCTTTCACTTTCAGCATACCGGTAGAGAATATTGAGAATAGGGAAAGTACAAATAGTTTTGATATGTTTACAAACAATTTTGAAAGAAGTTTCTCATAATGTTATATTATTCTACATTTTTCTTGGATGGCATTTTTAAAACTCAAAAGAACACATTTCAAAGTAGACAAATACAAATCAAAACATTCATAATGTAGTTTCAATGTTTTGAGTCCTTATTATTACCCACTTCTTCCACATGAATATCTAAAAGAATGTAATTTTGCATAAAGCTGTTATATACGCCGTTAAATGCTCCTAATTTCAAGCTGGGCTACCGTAGGGCCAACGGTTGTA
>JAHZMZ010001575.1:0-17771 GCA_027743805.1 Lepidocyrtoides sp. E14 | reverse complement strand
CTTGAACTTTCATAATAACATATAGGCATGGAACAATAAGGTGAAACGGCGGGAGAATGAGTGGAGCAAAGTTGTTAGAATGTACATGTCACTCATTCAATCTCGCCTTCTCACATACAGAGATCCTCCTCACAAAAGCCAGACAGTAAGTTTTTCCTTCCACATGTTCAGTTTTTTCCTGTAAAGTGACAAACTTTTCTCTTTCCTTGCTTCTGCTACTCATTTCGTTCCATTTCACTCCCTTTCTAGGAACATCATTCTATCATCATCATCATCCCTCCCTTACAAGTCACAACAGCATACATATGTTTCGCTATGCTGCCCTTTTCCTCTTGTAAGTATAATGACAGGCGTGAAAAGCAGTGATGATGATGGCATATAGAGGTGGTGGTATCATACAAAGATGATGATGATTATGATGTCTCAATTCTTCACTCCACTCAACCGTATAAGATGAATGGGTTGACTCTTTGAAAGACATTTTATTCCAGCATCATTTTCTGCTTTCATACCTAGTAGCATATGTTATTATTGCTGCTACTTATAAGCATACTTATTTGACTATACATATGTCGAATACACACATTCATTAAAGCAATATGATGGAGGTGGCGTATAGGTTCATGAACTTTCACGATCAAGTGGACATTTGAGTGGAGTGCACTTTCTCTTTCACTGCCGTCGATAATGATATGGTGTCATGATGTGCCGTAATATTAGGTATGCGTAGTTTTGTATGCCAGTGATGCTAGTCTCACTTTTCTCTGAAGAACAGTTCGGCTGAAGGGAAAGTGAAACAGTGCAAGTTACACACAAGTGGTTTCATTCATCGTAAAAAGATAAACAGAGAGAACTGTACTATAACTTGAAGAGATGCAACGCTATATACACTTATATAAGATCATACATACGTTATTATAATATCATTCATGTATGTAAGCAATTGAAATGATTGTTTGAAGATGGTAATTTGATACTCTTTTAGTGCTAGTACTTTTTTGAGTGAAAAGACCTCAATATCAGAAGTGTAGTGGGAATATAAATGTGCTGTTGAAGAAGCACTTTGCATGACATAATATCATCATGAAGCTTGCAAAACATTACATAAGTAGGTATTATGTGATTATACCGGTGTTGGGAAATGTAATTGAATAAAATTTATTCAATATAAGTACGCACGTAAGTATTATAAGAGTTTCCCTTTCAATCTATACAATCACTCTTGATTTCCTGAAACATTGATAGCGTAAATAAATATTGTAGCATAATGTTATCAAAATTAAATTACCAATTAGCATTTTCTGTGTTTTAGGAAATGGTTAAGATGTTACCTTGATTTGTTGCGAAAAGCAGGATAATGTAGGGCACACTAAGAATCCATTTGGTACAACGGACTGATGTGGTTTCCCAGCACCTAATTGCTTGTTCCATGATGACAAAAGTTATAATGTATTCAAAAAAAGTTGTTGATGAAACGGTGATCGCTCTTTCAATTGTCCTATCTTGAATGCACAGCCGCCAAACAAAGTTCTACGTAGTTTTTCAGACGCGGTAAAATTTTGAGTTATGTCAACAAAATCCACACGACACCGTATTATACGCTCAATAATTAAAATATTATACTTTAAATTAATTTTGTAATAAATATATCTGATATCAATGTTTTTTGCTATTTTATGTACGAGTCTTAACAACTAACGTAGAAATGTTACTTGCACACAGAGTAAGTCAGTGCTACTATTATTGGTAAAGTTGGCTTGAAGTAATTTCAGAATCATGTTCAATTCACATGGCGTTCGTTTCACTGACGATGAGTTGCTACAAGAATCTCTATTTATTCTGAAATTTTCTCTAGTGCATTCTATAGTTTTTTGAGGAGGCATTTTCAGTTTCAGCAGCACATTCCACTTGCAATATGTCGATAAAAGTTTGAAGAAATAGGTCGAATGATGTTGAAGTTGAAGGTGAAATTGGCGAATTTCGGCTCAACTAGATCTGAAAGTTTTAAAAAAAGTACTTTTAATTAAAAATACAATTATTGGAAAGCATGCTATCTGGGTCACTTATTTTAAATATGTATTTGTTCGTGATAATAACTTTTTCGTGTTTTGTTTCACCTTGCCCCATAATACCAAATCATTATATAGAATATTAAAAATAGCTCATAAAACACATTTTCTCATTTGAATCATTTTGTGCTCTTATTGTGTTTTTTAAAAGCAATGTTTCCAAACTCTACTAAAGCCCTCTTCAACCAAACAACTAAAATTCTACCCATTAAATCACAAAAAAAAAGAAATAAAGAAAGAACCAACACACAATTTCCCTATTATAATGGCCAACTTTTGGTTGTACTGTAGCGATAATTATTGCAGAAAGCTCATAAAATGTACAAAATGTGTAAAATATTATATGCTGTGTATGCGAATTATTGTCTACTGGCAAACCGATTGTCGTTCCACTACCACCTTGTGTTTTACAGATAGAAGGGAAAAAATGCATTCCTTTTGTGCCAGCAGGGGAAAGGAAACCCATTAAATACAATTATATAACGAATAAAAATCGCCTGTAAATCACCATCAGTAAATGGAATGAACATGAACATAAAGCGTCTCCATGTTGTACATAAATACTAATAATAGCAGGATATATGCATCCAATTTCAAGGAGAGCCCCAATTAGTTGAACAAGCTTAATAACAACAGAAATATATTTGGCAAAGTATATGGCTACAAAAAAAGCTGTATATAATCACTTTCATTTGCATTGGAAACGGACTGTTAAAATTTGTCAACAAAATACGAGTCCATGTTTGGGTTTTAAGAATTCTACCTAATAACGGTGTACGCATAAAAAAGCATGGTACGACACACGAAAATATTGGTAGCAAAAAGCCAAATTATCCCACTAGACCAGAAGAGCTAGAGCTACTTTTATTGAAAACAGCAAAATATAATAATGACATGTTTAATATATGTGCTTTCTCTAACCTAACTTACTCAATTTGTACGTGAGTAACATGAGTGCTTCAGTCATTCAAACCCGAAGAAGAAAATTGACTTTTTTTTTGGGAATCGCTAATTTCTCCAAACTGAATTCACCAAAACTTAAATATTTGTTATGACCAATGCGGAAGAAGAAGGGGTAAAATATATGCTTTCAATATTTGAAGTGTACACATTATTATCGTAAAATTGCAAAAAGTGATATTGTACTACTGTATTGTCGATAAATAGTATACGCGACAAAATTACAATTATTGATAATAAAGTCGTTATTGCTTTTAAATTGCTCTTCACAAACTTGAAGTGAATGACCACGACAATTAAATCTATCCCATTGTTCTGATATTCAAATTGGCAAAGAGACTATCTTACCATTGGATTGCGATAATGCAGTTTTTACTCAGTTCTATTATGGTCCGTCATTTATGAAATTTTACATTAGCAGTAGTGATGGCTTGGGCCTGGTATTGACAGGTTTCAATGTTGAGAAAGTTGGTTTGCGTGAAACCATACATACCTTCTTTTATGCTTACTTTTCCGCAAATTTCCCTAAACTAGTACAGCAATTTTGTAAGAACTGCACGTGACAGCATCGTGATCATAAAAAAAGCAAAAAGCCAGTTTTTGAAACGTCCTGAGGGAGTAACTTCTTAGAATCTGGAGGTCGCCAAAAGTACGAGTTTGTAACAATCTCACATTTTGTACGAGGTCACCAAGACTTTGCAATCAATATAGTGTATAATAAAAATAATTTGATACCAACTCCTTACGTCTTGATTATTTCTTTGATGTTGGTGAAAGTTTCTAGTGATAAGCTTAAACTTATTTATAATGTACTACACAATGACAATACGGCTTGTCGAGTAATATGTTTTTTTGCAACTCGACGTGTAACCGAAATTAGCTGACATGCGTGTCTTCCCATTTCCTACCAATATTTACATTAGCATTGCTACACCACCACACATTACGATGGCATAAAGGACATTGACGATGATGAATGATGTTGTTTATTCATTGCATCATGTGCCATTATCTCCATCACACCAAACATTTAAGTACATATACATCGTACATTGTCGGTAACTGCATTGTCATATTGCAAATTACCTCTATGTAATGTATAATATCAATATCACAATATTCACAATGCATACATGCTCTACTTTGTAATTTTATATGCATACACATACCTTTCGGCTTAAAAGTGACTTTCAGACTTGTGTCCTATTACATCGGCTCAGTACTTTCACTTTGGTCGTAGTGTATGTGTGTCACTAGCGCGTACAAATTGCTGTAAGCCGCTGTACGCTGACTTAGTTGTAATTGATTTTTATACCTTCTCTGCTTGTCCTACTATTACCTACATGAAACTCGCCATCATCGTAGCAATAAGAAGCTTAAAATTTCCTATGTGTAAATGGTTTTTTCCCCTAATACCTTGATGGTGTTAGGCGGAATTTTAATTTCGAGCAAATTCTTACCAATGTTTTGTATTGGTTCAATTTTTTATAAGGTTCCAGTTTGAACTATTGGTCTACCAAATTTCTCAGAAAAACTTCTTCCTCAGATCGGATTACAAAAAAAGTTGCCAAATATAATCTGGAAAGACTCATCATCATCAGGCTTCATCATTTCCAAAAAATATTTACCTACATGCAAGTTTATACAATGCATGTACCTAAGCATATGTTCTTAATAGTATTTATTTTGTAAAAAAAACTTTTACTTTTCTTGTAATAAAGATAATTATATAAAAAAGGAATATTAGGCTGAGATCGAAATTGTGCCATCTTTATGCATATTAATACTTCATGAATACCTACTGTTCAATTATACGTAATTCAATTACCTAAGCTTTTGTATATGCATACACATTTTGACAAAAGTTTAGTCCAGACGCAATTAAATGCCCTAACTATAGAGCTTTCAAAACCAGCACCTGCGATGCCTTTGGCTGCGTTAGTTTTTGCGAGTTTTTATGTAATTATATAGCGTCGACGCTTATGCTTATAAACTTCCCAAACTCTTACATTCCAACCTCCGACAACTTTTCTCTTGGTGAAAAAAAGAAGTTCCAAGTTTCCAACTGAGAAGAGTTTGTCCTATACGTTAATGTAAAATTTGAGACAAAAATCAGTAAATTTTCAATTATCGCTTAGTTATTATATGATGCCAAAATTTCTGTCTAGTCTTCTCCAGGCTAATTACTAATTCATTGTAATCATCAACTCAAAAATGAGCTGCCAGAAAGCAAACTAACTGAACATTTTCGTCGAGAAAAAAAAAACAGGAAACTTGCTTACATCATAGCTGGCGGCATTATACCTGCGTATTTAAGAAGGTTTTTCACATATTTATCACAAAAGGTTTGTTGCTTTCGTCAGTAGTAAAAGATATGAAAGAGGCATTCTCAAACTGGATCATTCAGAACAAACTACCCTGTAAAGCAAAAGGGAATGTTATACCTTTTATTATTATTGTTCCTACTTCTCATGAAATGAAATTGAAATCTGCCATAAATGTAATACATTTTTTACTACACAACTTGGTCATTTACACAGAAATACAATTTGGTGCGATGGCCTTGCCTGTTTCATAGAATACTTACTGTTCTCACTGCATTACTGTATGTTTTACATATTTTATATGGATATATCGATGCACCATAAGATACCTATATACTTTTTTAGTACAGGCAGAAGAATACGAGCAAGTACGCATTCGTTAATTCACGATAAAAATGCCAATTCAATGGTAATGCTCATCAACCGTAATAGAAATAGAAAGCTTTTTCCTGGAATTAAAACGCAATGGAACTCATGTACCTATACATATGTACACCTATGGGTATTTCCACACTTTCTACTTATATTATTAACCTCAAAAAATCGATCAAGAAAGGCACAGAAAATTGGACTAGTAGGGGAAAGGAAAAAATATGCCAAAAATATAAAGCCGTCAAAGAGAAATATATTGAAGTAAGTAAAAATACTAGTGCTCCCGAAATTAGCTACATGGCTCCATGTTCTTTCTCTCCTTCTCATGACTTCACTCATCAGTTCTCGTCTTGCTAATAATGACTTTGATAATAATAAAAAAATGAAAAAAAAAAAACGAATGAGGTTACCTACTTATGTATTCCACCCACCTTCTCCACCAACACATTGTTTGGCAAATATACCTTGTTCATTTTTATCGGTTTCCTTCATTTCTATTTTATCTGATTTTTTTCTCGTTATTTCTTTACTAGATATCTAACTATAAAATACGTAAAACGCTATATTTATAGGTCGGATCATACTCAATGATTGAACACCTAAAACAGTTTAGTTCACTTTCCTGTGTGAATTGTGCGATGTGATCCGGAGGTCTAAATGTAGATAGGATGTAAGAAGTAACATAAAAATAATACGTTTACCAGGCGTGTTAAGTGAAGTACATAGTATGGTAAACGTAATTAAATATATCTATTTTCTGTGCAAAATGAAAAACTGTTCAACTGTAAAGAGCCATGAAAAATTGCAAATAAACTGCTAAAGTACACGAAATTTCATTAGCCTAGAGTTTACCACTATACGCAACTGAGTGGCAACGATTATCATCGGATACAGTGATATTCATTTTTCATTTTATTTTTATGGTACATTGGGCTAAAAACAACTTTTGAAAAGAAGTATTTTTCCAGTTTTGGGCAAATATAAAGTAAGTAGTAAAAATATGGATTGCGTTACCAAACGTGAAAAAGATTTTAAGGTTGATGCTTTATCTATTCTACTTTGCTGAGGAATCGACACCTAAATATTGCCAGCAAGATACAAAACATATCGCAACCAATGGACAACGTCACGGAATACTGTAAAATTGAACAAAAAAATTTTTTGAAATGGTCGACCCGAATGAACTTTTTTCTTTTTACAAAATTCTTCAATTTGGGGTGTAAATTCATAAAAAAATCGAAGAGAGATATAGGTAATATACACATTTTGTCCCGGAATAGCAACGTTATGTTCTGCAACCGTCAAGAAAGTAAAGAAGTAGAAGTAGGACAGATTGTGTCGACAATTTTTTACTCCCTTTTCTTGTTCTTCTCGTTAAGCAAGTTGGATTTTCAACAGGGAGAAAAAAGTTTTCATCTAGTTAGTGGTTTCGTTTTTGGTAGAAAAAAGTGACGATGAGGGTTGGACTGTTGAACAATGTACATATACTCTATACTATGCTCAATCAAATACATAAGCTGTAATGTGGTAGTGATGGTTCAGATTGCACAAGCAGCCGTAGGAAAAGTTTTATTTAGATTAATTCACAATTTTATATTCTGTTTATTTCCAGCCAAAATTATACGTGAGCATGCTATATTTGCTTGAGTGTTTTTCCCTTGATAGACTTTACAGATTATTTTGAAAGAAAATAAAAAAGTAAAGTCATATCGCATTTTTCTTATTTTTTTAAAGGCCATAATTTACCCTGCTAAAATTTGATAAGACCAATGAAACAGGTTTATTTATATTTTCTACACATAGGTATTTACTTATATTTTACCGAGTTTGCGTACACATATGCTGTATTGACGTATATAAATAGCTAGTACTGTACATTTTACAGTAAAAGAGAGAACCGCCGAGTTGAAATCATCAGCATACTACAATTTTGTTTCACTTTTATAAAGTAAAATTGAAATGTGTCCATCATACACCCACGTACGTATAATAGACGTCACAAGTTTATTTAAAAAATTCATTGCTCTCGTTTTGTTTGAATGATGTTTGTTTGATGAATTAATCACTTTTCAAAGTCGCAATATAACAAAACGGTGACATGTTATTTATTTTCAGCTTTTGTAGTTGTTTTGTTACGTTCTATTTTCATTTGCTGACCTTCAGCCATTTTTATATAATTCATGCTAGGTATTCATGTCTATTTGACGTAAATAAATTCTATAGCTAAAAACAGAATCGTATGCGGTCAGAATATCTATGATCGCAGATAGAGGTAATTTGTACCAATAATCATTTCCCTTAAATCATTGATTTCTAAGATAGCAAAAGTAAGATATTCTTCTGGACCTATAATGCTCATTACCTATATATGGTGATAATAAACATAGTAAAGATTTATGTGAAATTTTTAACCTGGTGGAACCCTTTCGCAACTGGCTTGCTTGTAAAAAAACATAAACTAGTTACTGACACGTTGTAACCTGCACCTTATGTACTGAACGCTGGTACACTCAATATTCATAGTCTTACAAAAAATTATTTATTTTTGGCATTGTGCAATATTGCCCAAAGTTCATAACAGCCCATTAGACAAATTGTGCATAAAAAATACACAAAGAATTGTAGATATTGAATGAGAAATGCCAAGGAGTTTTATTGTAATGTAAAAATACAAAAATCCACCCTCTTTAGAACGATATAGAACGCAAACGATGCATAAAACGATGTCCGAACATGGGTACATTTTTTAAAAAGTATCAAAGAATAATGCAAAGTAAGCTTCAAAAACATGAGCAAGTAAGTATACCTTGTCAGAAAAGAATATCATGAGATTTATTTTTCCTTTTCATCTTCCTACACATTGCACTAAAACAGTTTTTGACAAAATGAACTACGACAAGTTCATAATGGTTAGACTCCTTGCTTTGTAAAAGGACTTTCAAAACTTTATTGCAAAACAATTCAACTGGCATTTCTTTTGGAATGACTAACCATACGTACAGTTCAAAGAGAAGCATTCTTTCGTTTAAAAGCAAATCTCTTGCGGAAATGTGCATATGTCATTTCTTCCTGGCATTATTTAAGGTTATTTATACCGCTTTTGCAATAATTCAAACCTAGTATCTCTGTAATATTTAAATAAAAGTCCTTAGGCATAATGATTGAAGGTCTTATTTTCATTCACTTTCCATTCACGTCACTTTTCCCTGCTCATTTCTAGCTATTACAAAGGATAAGTACAAAAAGGCGCCGAGTCCCAAGACAGTAGAAAGAAAAATACAAAAAAAAACTCATTTTTCTCACGTTCAAAAGGTTCATCCTTTTTCGGATACTTTGTCGATGATAATAATGTTGAAATATAATATTTATCATAATAACTTCTAAAGAATAAAAGTACCTATGTTTTCTCACTTCTGCAAAGCATAATTTTTTTAGCAGCAGTAGTAGTAGCTATTGTATAAGACGAGAGCCAATAACGAGTAAGCATCTCGTTTATCGTCTGAAGACAAATAAAAGGAAGCATTTTCCTTCTTTTCCCTGGATATTTTTTATTTCCAGTAATACATTATATGCTTTACCAAATATTCCAACTAGCAACACGCACTTTCTCTTGAAACATCAAACAGTATACATTCCTTTCTAGAAGGTACAAGATAATGTCTAACATTTAGCAGAGGATCAAATAAAAAATGAAGTGACAGTTTGTTGACCTGCCCACTCACTTATAAATCCTATTTATCCTCTAGAGCAAAACCTTCTTTTCTCACACCATTTTCCATCTGTCTGTGAATGAATGGAGACATTACTCTGAAAAAATAAAAGCTGGAAGAAGGGAAAAAAATAAAATGAAAATGATTTTTCTTTTCTTCTTTAGGGCCTTCTTTACAACGCAACGCTTTCTTCATTTCCTTTGCTTGTAGTGAGAAATCGTACATTAGGTAAGTAAGTAGTAGATGCTTTGCCTACATGGCAAATAAATCTTGATGCACACACACCACCTACTTATTTACTGTTTGCGGAGAAAACTGGCGAGTAAGAAACCAATCAAAGAAGAAAATGGTTTGTTTGAGAGGAAGGAAAAGAGAAAGATGCTTGGAGCAAGCATACGCACGCACAAAAGCTGTTGGATGACAATTTAGTAAAAATGAAGTAACTAAAGATAAGGAGAAAATATTACATTGTATGTATGTAATACTAATAGTCATTTGTCGTCGTGTGGCACAATCTTCATATGTCTATATGTATAACCACACATAATGGATGGTGAAAGACTGTGCACACATATCAAACAGTGAAGGTGATAAAATATCTGTAATAACTGGTATATATTTATGGCTAATACAATTAACTGAAACCGTTGATACAAAACGTCCGAATATGCTTGAACTTAATTGACTTGGTTGCATTTGGCACCTACCACCACGAGGTATATTTGTAAATACTTAATGAAGGTTTTCCTCAATTTCATAAACTAGAGTTGCCAAGGTCAAATAAGACAATTAATTTTTGTCACGTGGTCACTGCAGGTCCAAATAATTCAATGCATTAAACTTGACAGAGACAAAGAGGTATGCAGACGATTTTTGTTGTTCCTGTCCCATTTCTAAGTATAATGTGCATCAACTCACTTTCTTACTCTCGTTTATTTTCGTAATATGGTCCAAAGAATATGTGAAGCCATGTACCATGTAAAAGTAGGTTATTATACGAGAGAATAGAAAAAGGGACTGCTATAAAAAGGGAGGAATCTTTACAATAAAATCTCCCCAGTCGCAAGCTCTCCTTTCTTCCCAATTTCTTCCACCCAGAAACTTGCAATTTTTCTCACTCCTCTATACTCCCTCTGCGAATTCATTCGCAAATTTTACAAGAAAAAAAACAATCCTAGCCATTTCTATATTATGTAGCTGTTAAAGTCGCAGTAATAGAAGCACTGGCTGGTGCAACATGCCCAAGAGCATGTTTACTTTCTATACATTGTATACTGCACAGCCATTATAATGCCTACACACATAATCCAGCACTGATGGTGTGACGAAGACTAGGAATAAAGGCATAATATAATAGGTATAAAATAAAGCTCTATCAACGCTATTGCAAGAGAGTGAGTTACACTTGAGGCAAGCACAATGACAGGCGAAGAAGGAGAGAGATACGTACAAGTGCCCTTTGGACTACTATGGAAGCTCTCCATTTTTAGCTGAGTAACTCTTTATTTCTTCTTCACGACTGCTAGTTCCCTACCCAACAGGAGCAGCAGCAGTAGAGCGGAGACGCTTCTCATCCGCGTGCACTTACTCTTCCTTCTTTCTTTCTTTCTTTTGGGTAATATAAAGCATTGGAGGGTTGACCCGGATAAATAAAGCTTGAGCGGGAGGAAATATATCATTTGAAATGTATGAGGAGTTTTCTCTCGCCATTTTATTATAGATGGCTTCCAAGCATTAGTTAGAAAGTCTAAAAGAATATATACCTATATATTATGTATAACCCAGTATAACATTCACACAACTAGAAAAGGAAAGTAATTCTTTTGTAAGTTTGCTGTAATTCACTGTGTACAATCTCATCGTTTTTTTTCTCTCTCTCTCTTTCTTTCTTTTCCTCCCTGCTTGTCTGAAAGGGATATTTTGAAAATGCGCCCTGTGTACCATACCCTGTCTGGGTTTCCTCTTTATTTCCGTTACGATCGACCATTACAACTTTCTGCTGGCACAATGAATTGTTATTTGCGTGGAGATCTGAGGATGGCGATGACGGTGCAGCTGGATGCAGTAGTAGTAGAGGCAACGGTATAAAAAATGGTAATCGTGAAAGCAAATAATATAATGTATTTTTTACGCAGCAGCAGCAAATGAAGTCATGTACGTTGATAGGTCGCAAAAATAGTACATTAAATGGGTTGAGTTTCTTTTTTAGATTCTTTCTCCAAACCTTTTTGTTCTTTTTTCGTCATCCATTTCAACGTTCAATTCGTTTTTAGTTTTGAACAAAAACGTGTGTACTTGTATTAGGACATCACATTGTTTCAGGCATTTCATTCATTGAAAAGCAATCTAATGAGCAGGAAAAAAAGTCTCGTGGATACGTGCATGTTTGTATTAAAAATACGTGTATAACACGGCATTGTTCTAGTAACATTTTTTCCTTTCGTTTTTCACGTTCATCGGTCTCAGAATATGCATACAATAACGATAAGGAGCCAAAGAAAGAGAAAAATGCTGAGTACTGTGACAGCTGCCCTACAACTCCTTATGCTCTTCTATTGGTTTTTACACACCGCATATGTTCTTTCTTGATGCAGTTCAAATCACTAAATTAACAAACATGCATCATCAAATATTGGCAGGGTCAAACAAGGCATAAAACTGCATTAGAAACGTATTGCATTCATATTTTTCCTCTTGTTTTATGCAACCAGCATCAGTAGGTCGATGAGCAGGAAAACGGAAGAAAAATGGAGATGGAGAGATGGAGAATGGGGACGAGAAATTATAGGTGAAAAAGTATAAAAAAAGGAAGAATGGTGAGAGAATAAAAAAAACTGCCATAAAACAAAGAAAGAATTTTCACATCTTTTCCATATTTTACTTGTTTGCTCAGCAGACGTACATAATATCCCACGAGTAATGGTTTTCCTTCTCTTGCCGTTCGTGATGACTATGCCATGTTCCAGGCAAGAAATCGAATAGTGTAGAAAAGCAGCTGCAGAGACTTTTTTGGATAAAAAAAGTGTAGACACTATTGCTGTTTTTGTGATTTTTCAAGTATTATTATTATCATTCTTGAATGGGACATACGCGCATTGGAAAAAAGATTTTCACATTACAAAATTTTTTAATAATACTGAAAAGTAGTTTTCTAGCGGAAGTACTTCAGTGTACTGTGCCGATGTAAAAATCGATATTTATTATCAGAGGAAAAACTTGAAAAGATTATAAAAAAAACTACAGCATTTTTGTTTACCAGACCAAAGCTTCTAGTCTTGCAAAATCTAATCGTAATTCTTTTATATTTTGATGGGGTTTTTAAGTGGAAAAACGAAAGTGCTTGGTATTTTATGTATTTTTATCTTGTTTTCATTGTTCAAGCCAATAATAATAAAAAATAATACCTTTATATTAATAGTACAACACTTTTGACCTTGGCATTTCGCTTAGCTCAGAAAACAAATTGGTTCCATTGTTAGGCAGAGAAAGAAAGAGAGAGGGGGGAAATAAATAAAATTTCCAACATCTATAGTCAAATATTTTTTGTGACCAAGGTCAGTTTCATTCCCATTTTATCACTTTCATTCTCAGAAGCGAGAATTCATTCATGTCATTTTTCATTTGCCACTATCTCTTTGGCTTCCCATAAAAAATTTTAAATCGTGTTTGTTTTTCTTCTAGTCTTCTTTTCCTTCACAGGTAGTACAGTAGTAAATTCAGATATGCATGTATACATTGCATTTTGTACACACAAGCTCCTATATACATGCACATTATAATATTTAGGCTTCCCTTCTTCGTAAGAGCCCAACGAATGCATTAATTAATTAATAATTCAGATTGGTAAAGTGGCAAAGAAAAGTATTTTTCTCTTTACTTTTTCTTCAAAAAGTTTTTCGTTCATCACTACTCTCCTGCTTAATAATTGTTATTGCTCCTTTGCAGATTAGGTAGGCTACGTAGTTTATATATGACTTTATACATTTGAAAGCCACATTACCCTTTAATGGAACACTTTTCGCATTATTGTTGGCATCAATGGATGGAGCTTTGATGAAGTTTTTTTCGTTTTTATGTATTTTGTGGAACTGCATGGGAACTGCTGGGGGTAAAAGAAACCAGCCGGAAAGAAAGCCGCGCCATAATATTTTTATAGAATAAGTGTGGGTAGGTATAATGTAGGTCGCACAAGGTTAAATCAGTTCATGTTATATTCATGCTCTCTAAGAGGCAGTCAAGCGTGAGCCTTTGTGCATTTATAATTCAAGTATAAGGTGTTGTGTGTGTGGTGTTGGTGTGTTACCGGAAAGTACACATTTGCATATGCAGGTGTGTGTCTGCTATAATTATAACTCCCGCCGTTGCCCTACTCGACAAAGTTGTGCATTTTTAAGTAGTTTGAGGCAAGGCCTACTCATGTATAGGCAATGTATATTAATATGTGTATAAATTCAGCCATCTGCTAAGATATGAAACTTTATCTGCATCATAGTAATCCGCAAGACATGTTTTTCTCAATTTTCTCATGCTATAATAACAGCAACAGAACAAAAAGTTACAATACAGTTCATGCTGTTACACCCTCACACTCTGTTCTGAGAATATGACGAACCGACAAAATGAATTAAGACTCACGTCTTTCGTATCTGTCAGAAAAGTCAGTGAAATGAATAAAATGGCTTTTCTCTTCTTCCTCTTCTTCTGCTGCTGCTACTACTTCCTCCTCTTCTTTCAAGCACAACATTAGAAAATTCTCAATGGAAAATCCCCGGTGATTTCTCAAACTACTGTTGGCAGTTGGATGTACATATGCAGCCTCTCTCTCTTCTTCACTTTTCCTGAGTAATGCCTTCTTTACTCATGTACCACACTGCATCATCATCATCTCTTCTGCTTATCAGCTCTTTGGTATTATTTCTTCTCTTCTTTGCCATTCTCTCAAGAGAACAAAAAGGACAACCAAGGTTAGCCAAGAAAGAGGCAGTTTTACCTACATTTTCCTTGGAAAACAGTCCACGCTTATTAGAGGAAAAGGAAAGGAGGACGAGGAAGAAAAGTGAATGGGATATGGCGATGATGATATTTAATATTTGTTCCAAGAAGAAAGTGTTTCTCGAAACGGTAGCAGGGACAAAAATGTTACACCGGCACTGAATAATGCATATATACCTAGTTTAGTTTGGCAACTTTACTGGAAACCAGAGATAGTTTTAGTCTACCTACCTCTGCGTTTCATCATCGCTACCACTACACCTTGTCTACTTACCCATCCCATAATAATATTTCATCATTAATATTCAGTGTCGCAGGGTTATTCATACGAACAAGTTTGTAGAGGAGAAACACATACAGGCAAGAATAAGAAGAAGAGAAGAACGCAACCTGCTGGTTGACTAAGTGTGTTAGTCAAGTGGAGTGTGTGTTTGTGTGACACTTGGAGCCATTTTACCACATAAACAAGTAAAACTACACGACTTTATGGCGAGAAAATTAAATTACTTTTTTCGCCACGGGCACATACATTTCTAAGTTGTTTGTGGGTTGGTAAAAGACACTGGCAGTGTTTGTCTGTAGTTGTCACTGCTCGTTGTCCTCCATGCACACTATTTTCTTATTAATGCAATCCTATGTCGCCTTAATTTTGTCTTTCCTCTTCGTCTATCGCCGCCTTAATCATCGTAATGAAAAGAACTTTCCAACCAAATTGTTTTTCTCCATAAATTCGTATAATCAAATGGGTTGCTTTGATGATACCTTGTTTGTATACAACTACATAATATTCTGAAGAACAAAACAAGTTTCTATCGTTTAGTTAGTTAGTAATGACTTTACCCGTACATGTGACAAAAAAATACAAACCTGCAAAATAAATGTTTGATACTTTAAATTACTTCCTTGATTAGTTCAATCATTAACAGAATTTTTTATGTAATAGGAAGTAATATGTCGCTATTTTTATTTGTAATTTTCCTATTTAAACTGCATGCCTTTATTGCCTCTTACGCTTGATAAATTGGCAGCCTGTATTAAACTGCCGAAATTTATCGATCGAATTTTGTAAAGTGTGCCTGCAAAAACTCGAATAACCATTCAGATATATTTTTAAAGTATCATACCACAGTGTTCATTTTAAAATATTTCTCTCCGTGTCTCACTGCTTTGTGTTGGAAGTAGATACCTATATGTTAACCACAAAGCAAGTAAATTCGTGACAGATCGTCTGAAATCTGGAGGATGTAGTGCGAGTAGTTATTATACAGAGATCTAGTAATTTTGTGGTCTCTGATGACAGACATATTGAAAGAGACTTTTGAGACTGAATATGTCAGCTTGAGGTAAAATGAGGACGTAGGAATGTTCTCTAGAACTCGTCAAACAAATTAATGAAAAATATTAACCGCTCCCCCGATACCACATTGATTCTAACATATAGGTCATATTTTCGTTAAATCTCATTGAATGTTTCATTCTGCTAAATCAAAGTCTGAGTTTCAGAGATGACTTACAAATGGACTAGCATATCTGTAGAAACATTCTTCCCAAATAATATGGTCTCTGTCACACATACCATTAAATATCTCAGCATGTATGCCTATTCCTATAAGCAGGTGGTTGTAAATTGTAAAATCAATTGCGTGTTAGTGCTCTACAAAATTAACCTTCTCCTGTAGGATTCTCATGAATCACACATTGAAAGAAGATAGTATAAGCAGTTATATAGGTGCTGTGGAGCAGAAAACATTGCATTGTACAAAGAACACTTGACTACACTTATTGCAAGACAGGAATGAGACGAGAGAAAGATGTCTGTCATGAATGACTGAACAATTTTGAAGGAGTAGAACAGAAAATGTCTTACAGTACATTTCCAATTTTCTGACAGCTAGGTATTCTGATGTAAAAAACAACAACATTGAACCTATGACTAGGTAGAAGGTAAAACATTTGATTCTGTGGGGATATCTGGTTAATTTAAAAATGGGTAAAGTCGTAAAAAAAGAAAAATGGCAATTTACGAGATGCAAAAAAGACTAAAAACCAAACGTGAATCCTGCCTACTTATTAGATTATATCAGAGAGAGAGAGAGAGAGATACATGTATGTACTACATTCGCAAAGTGAAGCACAGATTATAAACGAGAACATTAGAAAGTATGTATACATACATATTTGCATCTAGAACTCTAGTTCAATATCACTTTTCTGGGAATAATGTGATTTTTCTAACGGAAAAGAAAAAAAACTTTCTTACGAAAGTTCCATCCTAGCTGTCGTTATATGCAAAATGTTGTGTAGAAAAGTCATTTTTCCGTGTAGAAACTCACCGTAGCTTTACAATACAAAAACTCACTTTGAGAATGTATGTTTATCATCTACATCTACCTCAGCCTATAAATAGAGAAGACAAACAAGTTTTAACAAGTGCCATGCTACTACAAGATGCTCTGTAGTATGTAATACAATTTTTCACATCATCAAGAAAAGGTGAATCCGACTCAAGACATGTGTTATCCAAAACTACCTAAAAGGTTTCAAACAGATAGTACCTCCACAGAAATATTGTCATAATTCATGATGATTTTGCATATTACATTTCTCTTTTTTCATAAATAACCATATATAGGTACAAAGGTACATTTATAATCATAATATGCCATCCCGGATTGCATAACAATTTAAAGCATTTTCATAGAGTGAAAACTCCATAATTTAGTATCCTGAAGCCAGCGATCACATAAAAGACCAAAGGCGAAAGCTTTTATCTCAGAAACTGGCTGATTTCTTAGCGGGCAAAAAAAAAACTTTTATTTGCTTTCTTCATACTTTAACTTTTCTTCTTTGCTCCATTCCTCATCCGAAATACATAAATCCATTCACATTATTGCATTGGAAAGCTTGTTTCCTGGAGGCGACAGTGCAGTCTTCAATCCTCCAAGAATTCAAAAGCTGTACGACATGCTGTGATGTGGTGGTGGTACTGGTACACTTTGTGTGAACGCTTGAACATGTCCATCTCATAATTGTTTTGATGTTTAGCCTTGCTCAGGGGGTTATTGCATAAAATGTAGGGCTAGAAGAGATAAGTGAAATTCCAAATTTCATGCTAAATACCACGGAAAATGCAACAGAAAGACAGAGAAAGATGAAACAAGAAGTAATATGATTATCCGAGAATCATCCATAACGAAAAATGTGTTGAGGTACAATATATTCTGATGATGATGCTACTACTACTGTGTTTGACAGAAATGTACAATGTGTAAGCAAAAGTGGTTAGAAAGTTAAACGCTACACGTATTATACTCCATGTTAGGTTTAAACTTTCTTCTTTTTAG
>JAHZMZ010001574.1:0-15826 GCA_027743805.1 Lepidocyrtoides sp. E14 | reverse complement strand
ATTATACGGCCAACCAAAATAATAATGCTATTCCGTGTAGAAGTTGCGTCTCTACTACTAAACAAATCACATGGCTATTTAGCTATCTTTTGTCTGACTTGATATCGCAAAAGTATTATAGAAGGTAAAAAAAGGGAATGGAATTTGTTTATTATTGACCTTCAACCGTGCATAAAACGCTAAATCGTTTCGGTTGAACAAAGCAGCGAAAGGAAAAGCGAAAGCGATGTAAATGCAAAAAATATTATTCACTTGTATTTACCCATGAAAATTGTTCTACTGCTGCTGCTTATGACGGTTCCTTTTATCAAAATTGCTTTATGTTTTTTATTCCCTCTGTCAGCCAATGAACGAAATATTATTACACCTATCTAATAAAAAATAAACTGTTTGACTGTTTTCTCTACTTAAGCCATGAACTCTGGTCAAATCAAATTGGACTTTTGTTGATTTGTGATAAAAAGATTTAAAAATCAAAAATATTCAAACTGCACCTGATCTGTGTAGTCTGTTATATCTAATTTAATGAAAGGGACCGTTGCGAGTCGATAAAAATCTTGGTTTCAACTGTGGTGTCGATACTGACATTTTTATGGTGACATGTAATTTTAAAAACAAGAAAAGTTTCCATTCCCTTTAGCATTCAAGCAGTTAAAAAGTAATCTGGAATGAATGTTTTCGAGCAACCGCTTCCATGCAAGTTAGCTTTATCAAAAATGTTATCTGTGTAAACAACAATGCACTCTCACACTTTTAATCTTTCATAGAACATTTATTATCATTGTTCATAACACGTTTTCTCACAAAACTATTATGAAAGTAATGCTTTCTTGCACGTACGTACTTATTTCAGCCACCAAAGGTCATCATCATCACTACAAACATTGCCCACAACAGAGCCATTATGCAATAATGCATTTTCCCGTCACTCACCTTTCCATACTAGTCTCTCAGAGCAAATCTCCTTTAGAAACATTGAAGGTGCTAATGAATATACTCTAATTTATTCTTAACCAAGACAAGCACGCTCGCCTGCAAAGCTTATAAAAAATACCGCCTCAGCTGCTTCGGATAACAATAAAAGGTTGCGACGTTAGTTTTTGTAGAGATGATTTAATACCTGCCGAATCTCATCCTTTAAAAAAAGCGTACTTAAAGTTTTTAGTTACGAATTATGATTTTTATCAGAGCAAAAATGCAGGTGGGCGCGTGAAGGTACATGCATTAAGGCACTCATTTTTTTCTTATCTTCTCTCATCAAATAGTAAAAGCGTACATAAAATGAGAGGAAAACGTGGTATAAATACGCACAATGAAAACTAAAACTCTACGGCTTTTGAAAACAAATGGAGAACTTTTTTCATTTAAAACGGATTTTCGTAAACAAGCTCAAAATCTTTAAAAATGATCTCATTCTTACCCCATCCAACCAAAAAAAGCACGTAAGCTTGGCCATAAGCCGCCGTTAAGTTCATTTACTCAGGAAACACGATCAGACCGCCTTTTGACAATGATGAGTCAAGTCAAGTACCATTATTACCGTTTCACATGTGGTATTCAAAACTAAATCCTTCATTCTTTAAAAAGAAGGAAAATGGAACTGGGAAACTCTACAACTTTGCGTAAAAGCATTCTAGTTCTCCCTGCAATGCAAATCGCCCGAAGTGAAAAAAAATGAAAAGTTCATGTGAATGCGTGTTTCCTAAAAAAATCAAAGGTAAAAAGAGGGAGTAAAGTCAGACAGAGTTTTGAACTATCTATACAGAGAAACGCCCAGGCATAAACCCAAGCATCATCAGTGTAGTTTCATCTTTTCCCCTCCATCCATGATGTATCACACTATATCTTCTTGATAATATAGGATGCATTGAACGGACAAGTAAAGAAGGGATGGATCATGTGATATTAAGGAATGGGGTGTTATTACACTTTTCACATATGTCGTTAATATTTTTACCTGAGATGCATACTTAAATAATTTGTGAGCGATATAGTAAGCTCTACTATGATTTCAAAGGTTTAAAAAAACTGAAATATAAGGCATGGTAAGAAGTTTAGCTAGCTTGTATATCTTATCGCCATAATGTAAAGTAACCACATAATGTGAGCAGTGAGTAAGCACCCCACCTAAGAATGCATCCATTCTTTCTTTTTTTTTTTGACGATGAGATGCGATACATCAGCAGAGCAGCAAGCATACAAAGTAAAAAGATGAAGAACAAGGTAGGTAGGCAAGCCACCCACAATCATATACCTTAATTGTAATATGCATGGAAAATAAACGTTTTATTTTGAAATTCATTTCTTCAGAAATAATAACAATAACATTTTAATGCTTTGTACTCTTGTACACAACATCTGCATCTCAACATTTTTTATTTCTATCATGTTCTCTGTCAGATTTGTTAACTTTTCACAGTTTACTTTTCTCACAGAAATAAAAATATTACACCGACCGAACAGGTCGATGATGAATTTCCTGCCTGGCTAAACATTAAAATGAGTTGAAAGGGGAGCATTGATTATTATTTTTCCGACTTGTAGTGTGTATGGCAAAGCGATTATTATTATATTATTACTCTACTGACGGATGGACGTGAAAAGTGTTGAAAAATGGTGCTGACAGGCAGAAAGAGAAGAGTGGGATGGAGGAGTCCTTTTTAACATTGTTGCCGCACATTCTCCAGCCAGCCATACCATTGATCCCTTCTTATCCCTTTATAACACTATCAGTTGTGTGAAACAACTTTTGTGTTTGTGAATGAGAGTGTAAGCATTAAATAAAATATTTTTACTAGAGGAAATGCATATACTTTCCGATATCACACGTCGTAAGTGTACTTACTGCTTGTTAATCGTTCTTCAAATGGATATTTTGTGGAGGCCAGGATTACCATGAACTTTTCTTTTGGAGAAATAAAAATGTAATGGATACAGTCAACAAAATGTACAAAAAGGCATGCAGTGATATAATGGTGTAAAAAGAGGAAGTAGACAAATAAAATGACGGAAAGCACATTTAGATATGTGTAACCATTGATGTAGATGTGTTGAAAATTAACCTGTTGTTGGACTAAAGTTTCCAAATAATGATCGTCATCTAAAATATAAAACATGCCTATTTATATGTTCTAAGCAATTAAATATTTTCAACCATTGACTCATTTTTTTTACTAAGAGCATCTATAAACTGCAAATTACAATAGCATATGGCTTTCAAACTGCGTAGTACAGCAACCAATGCAGTCAACCTTGACTTCAAACGAAGCTCACCAAAACATTCTTATAAGCATGTTTTTTCTCTGCGTTGTTGTACATTCATTCACCTTTTCAATCCATATTCCCGTTTTATTGAACAGGAGACATAAAATTCATATCATTTTGTGTGATTGCAACAAGTAAAAAGCAACGCTACAAACTTGCAAAGGATGCACCCACAGTTCACTTCTGCTAACTAGCACTCAATCTGCTGCAGTGTTGGATTTGTCTGGCTATCACAAGCATTATTAGCTCGCTGCATTGCATGCAGAAGAGCTTATTATCACACTCTGGGTGTCCGTGTGTCTGTCTGTCCGTCTGTCTGTCTGTCTGTCTGTCTGTCCGTCTGTCTACCTCTGGCTATCACAAGCATTATTATTTATCATATTATGATTAACGGAATTATTCCCAGTTATTTTACTGTTCACATTTTCATTGCCTTTCCCTACTTAAAATTCATACTATTTGTCAAATTGTCGCTGCTCCTCGCCCACGCAGCATCACGAACAGGCGAGACGAGAATAAAAAGAGAAAAAAAATTTGGTTCAGTCAATCCAATTAAAGCATTGCTTCTTCGGACTAATTATTATTTTACAGCAAGCATACGTTAGTGATGATGATGCACATCATTTTTGTTTTTTTCTTAAAATAAAAGTACCTGAATACCGTGTTTTCTTACGACCAGATTTATTGCATTAGTCAATCCAATTAAAGCATTGCTTCTTCGGACTAATTATTATTTTACAGCAAGCATACGTCAGTGATGATGATGCACATCATTTTTGTTTTTTTTTCTTAAAATAAAAGTACCTGAATACCGTGTTTTCTTACGACCAGATTTATTGCATTATACGTATGTTATATATGGTTGCATCTGGTTGTAACTTACAAGCAAATAAAAAAATGAGTTTTATTACGCTTAAAAGTACATAAACGGACTAATTGCAATTATTGCTACTATTAAACTTTTACCATCCATTTAAAAAGAATATTATGATAGAAAGCTACTTTAGAGCTTTGGCTTTGGCTGACACTAATTAAATACAAACTGGATTTTATATCAGTTGCTGCTACCTATATTGATTTGCTTGTGTTTCAACTAAACTTTCCGAAGAAAGAAATAGCCAAAAGAGAAAACTAACTTGTCAGGTAAAATCAGCTATGAGCAATGTGCTAATCAGGAATATAAGTAATATAAGAACACAAAGCAAACCATTGTCGCCCTCCTTTTTTCCTTCAGGTCACAGGAATCTCTTAATGTAAAAGTCAGAACCTAGCTTTGAGCGCAAACTATAGGAAAATGTTTGAACACAAGAACATTCAAAAAATGACAAGGAAAACCAATGCCAAGTTGAAAGCGCTCAAACAAATCTTGGCAAGAAGTCAGTTCAAAGAACAAAAGTACTCCTGTTCTCCCTGGACATCTGTTACGTATATACTCATATACCTACCTTCAGCAGCACAACCAATCCTCAAAATATTATGCCAGCAGAGCAGAGTAATGAACGTCATCATAAAAATAAATGGTTGAAGCTTGCTTTCCTTCCTACTAAATTAACATAGAACAGCAATACCACCACTACTGCATGTATATATTACGTTTTATTTGCAAGTAAGTAATGCAATCATAAATCAGTTTTTGTAATTGTTTTACAAGCCTATCATTACTTATCCTTGTGTAGCTCACTTGTGTATGTACAATATTCGTAAAGTGAATTCACTTAACTTTTCCTAATAACAATAAAAATAACTAACTGAGTGCGAGCATGCTAGCAAAATAATGCTTATTTAAGTACATGCAATAAAAAGCAAATTATAACATTGCATAAAAAGCGCCGTGTCCGTCAAAAGTCACAATGAAACCTAACCCTCTTCTCTGCCGCCAACTCCTGCCGTGCTTTTGCTTCTACTACAATCGCTTATGTGTATTCTACATTACCTGTGTAGGTAAGTAAGAACGTATAGTAGCATAGCAGACCAAAGAGTTGAAACAAAGTTAGACAAACAGAAAATCTAGACTGAATTTTGTTTTTCACATGATTTTTATTGCATAACGTACTTACAACTACTTTGACATACACGACTCAACTCTCCTAAAAACTAATTTGAATAAATGTATACTACTACTGCCTACACGAATGTTGGGTTGCGTTGTGAAAGTTGCGATAGAGTAAAATATCTTATACATTCAGCAGTAAGTGGATTTGTTTTGCTTATTATTGCAACTGTGCTGGAGTCTCTCTCAGCAAAATTTATTCTGAAAGCTGACCTACCTAGAAACGTAACTCAGAGCTTTTTACTCATATCAAATATTTTAAAGATTACTCACCTTCTAAACTTTTACGTTTTCTTGCTTGCAAGCTAGCTACACAGAATAAAAAAAAACAGCACTGCAAGACAGCAGAAGCAAGAACCTAGTCAAAGTGAAGAGACAGCTTTACAATAATACTACACACCATTTCAGGATAAGTAATGAGCTTTTTCTGTGGAATCCATGTAGCACACAAATGTAAATGCATAAATGTACACATTTTACCTCTCTAATCATAAAAGAAATGAACATGAAAGAAATATTACATGAAACATGACATCATCATGAACTTGTAACACATGTGGATTCATATTCCTCTTCTGGCTGACTTTTGAATTTTTCAGATTGTGGTTATTGTGTTGTTGTTAGTGCCTGCAATATACTATAAATATGGTCATATGAACATGTCATGTCATGTGAGATTTTAAGTAATGTAAATTCTCGTATAAATAAAAGTACTTAAAGTGCCGTATGGCATTACAAGAATCTACATTGTGTGTGAATTGTAAAATGGGCTATTATACACAATTTTATTAAGAAACATTATTTTCATTCTTATTACACAAGCCGGCCTTCTTATATCGAGAAAAAAAACAGAAAAAATACTTATTACTACTGCTACACTAATCCATACTTGTCCAAATTGGTTGTGATGATGATTATGTGCTGGATCGTGTTAGCATAAAAAAATAATGCTGGAAGATATTTTTAAGAAGAAACAACCATGTGGTCAAGTATTTTACTAATTTAGTAAAGGAGGAGTTGAAATGCATTCCTCGGCAGAGCTGCTGCTGACTTTGATCTCATTGAGACTTCCTTTCACAGAAACATGCATAGAAGAAAGAAAAAAAAAAGGATTATTGAAGATGGTACAATTAAGTAAGCTTGTAATAGTAATACAGAATCTGTGTATGGATAAATATATCCTCAGCTGCCTGCCACACAGTAGTAGTGGGCTAATTTACTCGGACAAAAAAAAAATTCTCATTATGAGACTTAAATGGAAATATATGTGACGGCTGGACGAGATCATTGTTGCCTTTGTTGTTATTGTTGCTGCTGATGCTATTATTCGTCTTGTTTTTTAGCACTTGTTCAACTAAAGTGGTTTATCTTTGGTTTGTTCTTCTTGGCAAAAGGATTTGGATTTTCTTGTCTACATCAAATCACTTCACTTTTCCCCTTTCATTTTATTTATATGTCGAGCAAAAGGAAGCGTTGTTGTGCGCAAACTTTGTGTTTTTACCACAGTTAATGCAATCCATTTTGAGTTGAAGTCTTTTTTCCTTAAAGGAGAGACAGTCAGTCAGACAGAATGACTTTTTCTTTGAAGACAGCTAAGACTAAAGCACGATTCTTTTTTCTCGATGCTCTCCTATAACAGGCAGAAAACCAGACAAGGCCCATCATCATCATCCAAGCAGCCAAACTAACTTACTAATACGTAGTATCAGCCTTCTTGTTAATGCAATTGGCTCACACGCCCTTCAAGCAAACCAAAAAGGAACATGAAAAGAAAAGGACACAAAGTAGTTGATCATGATAATGATGATGTTCATGGAGAAGTTGGTAGAAAACATAGTTTTTTTTGGTGTGTTTGTGGAGAAGAAAAACGATTCAAGTGGAAGAAGCCGGCAAAACAACAGAGTCAATTGAAATTGCCTCTGGTCATCAACATCTTCGTGCTTGACTCATCATGGTCATCATTTGTGCCCATCATGTAATGAACTTTTAGAGTACCTTTTAAATCTACAATTAAAAAGGAATGGAATGTCTTGGTTTTTGCCTGGTTATGTATAGTGAGTGACTATATGAACTGGTCGTGACTTTGCCATTATTATTTCGATTTCGTTAGGTAGAAATATTATGGATGCTAAACCAATATGTACTGCTTATATTCAGTGTGCTAGTGACCGCAACCACCAAAAAGCTTAATACAGTAAAAAAAAATCAGAACCCATGTTCGCTATTTATTACACTTTATAATATAGCACAAGAACGTCTGATAAAGACATAAAAACTCCACTACAGTTTTTACTTTATTTTCTTTACCTCCCCAGGACAAAAATTTCTATGTTGCGTAAGTATGTGTAAATAACTCTTTCTATGCCGGCGACTTTCACTACTATTTCTACTTGCACCACCGTCATCATCATCGAAGTCAAAATCATTGCAAGAAATTACATATAATAAACTGCATGCAACAATTCCAATAAAAATGCCAGCCAGTAAAATAAAAAAATAAAAAAGTTTGGCAAGTACGTTGCTGCAGTGGCAAGTAAACTCAACGATCCAACTTGACTCTTGGGCCAGCAGGCCAAAAACCGTCAAAAGTGTATAGCATGTACATGGCAGCAGCGGAGCGGAAGCTCATAAACTTGACTTGTAAATACGAAAAAAAGAAGGAGAGGTCCCGATAAAGATTTCTACGAGATGAAGAGATACATATCTCGTAAAAGTCAACAAGCAAATAAGTTATCAGCATGTACAAAAAAAAAGTAAACTGTAAAAAACTGCAAAAAAAATGTGAGTTAACATGAATGAAATGTGAATAGATAAATAAGAAAAAAAGGTTGTTATAATCATTGAAAAACCTCTGTACATTTGTATTCTTGTATTCATTCCTTTTTTTTCAGGAGAGATATAAAAAAAAAGCTCACGAAAAAATAACAAGGACAATTGCCCAATTTCTACAGAAAGATAATGTGATAGGGAAAGGAAAAGAGGAAAACAAGTGGTGAAAAATTGTAGACATGTAGAAAACAGAAGAGATAATCTTTATAGGTTAATACATTTTGTATATTTACAAAAAAATAAAAAAACATTAATTTTATTTTCCTCTTCTTCCTCTCCTTTCCATCTACCATCATGGCTGTTTGAATCAAGCTCACATGTGGAAAAGCAATAAATCGTTAGACACTCAACTGTACACTTTTCATGGAATTCGTGATGCATATCTATCTTTTTTACTGCTACCTAAATTTCCTTTTTTTTTCTTTCTTGTGCTTCTGGCTACTACTGTGTGTGTACACGTACAGTATGCCTATATAGACTTTGCATTTACCTAATAATAAACGTTATCAAAGTGAACTTGATGAAAATATCGCACAATCAAATCTCAGGAAAAAATAAATAAATAAATTATATGATGAGCAATACTTTCGTTCCTTTTCATCAATCTTTTTATAAAACAAGTTGGTTATTCATTTTTGAAAAATAAGTTTATAAATAAATAAAATGATACAAAAATATACCTACATAGAGGTAATTTTGCAGTAATGGAATATAGTGCGAGTCTAGTTGGTCTTTAGAAGGAAAACTTGAAAGAAACAGGAAGAGAGAAAAAAAAAGAAAGAGTCACTTGACGACAAAGTACACAAGCCCGTGTGTGCCACGCTAATAATATAACTGCCTAAAATCACGCCTTTCCCCACCAACCACTCCGTCATTCATTTTCCTGTGCTGCTGCTGCACATTGGTAAGATATTGTGCTCTGATGATGATGTGAATGTGAGAGTTGAGGAGGGAGATGGGAAATGTGTCCAAAAACTCATTTCATATTTTCACATTATGAAATACTTGTGTGTGTGTGTGTATAAGTGCTACTACTACCTTCATCAGCCTATTCAGAAACGACAACGACAAAAGCAGGCAAATTATATGTAAATCTCGAAAATATCAAGCAGAGTGGAAAAAAGTTGGGTTTTGGGTTGGAGTGTTTTATTTTTTGCCATATGCATTTTACAACAAGTATTATAGATGTGTAGTGTAGCAGCAGTAGTGGTTATGTTTTTGTTGTTGGCAAAAGATGTGACAACTTGATATTATGTGGAGCTTTTCAATTATTGTGTTTTGATTTACACACTCAGCACCTGCCGCCCATCACCCACGAACGAACCAAGGAACAACAAGCGACACAATTTTCTATTTTATTTTGTGATTCAACAACAGCAACACAATAACACCGG
Source organism: Lepidocyrtoides sp. E14 (assembly GCA_027743805.1). NCBI lineage: Eukaryota > Metazoa > Arthropoda > Collembola > Entomobryomorpha > Entomobryidae > Lepidocyrtoides > Lepidocyrtoides sp. E14. Next base: position 6,289 of record JAHZMZ010001574.1, on the reverse strand, counting down.
TGCACACACATACTATTAAAAACTGTAGGAAAATTAATGTGAAAGAAAATGATGATGATGACTGTAGCTAGCTCTATGGGACCAGATGACATGATGGCATAACATGATCACATACATTCGTCTAGTGTTTAAAGCAAAAGGTGAACAAAAAAGAAGAATGTAAATCTCTGCAGCAGTCATCGTCGTAGTTTTTTCATACGTTTTTGCAATATTATAAAAATTATGAATGCTGTATGAAAAATAGAGAAATAAAACATTTTCTAAACAAGACAAAGTTAGTTTGCTAAAACAAAATTGAATTTATGGTTTTTTGTTTGTTTGTTTTTGTTTATTATTCATAAAAAATAAATTTATAACCAAATGAATTGTATATGAATACCGACAACCACAAAAGAATGCAAGTAGAGGTAGAACGAAATGAAAAAAAAATATAGCACGTTTTTTTACATGGATCAAAAAAAATGAAAAAGGAGAGAGAAGGAGAAACCACTTGATTAATTTTCATATAGCTATGTTCATTATTACATGTTCAGAAATCTTATCCCATTAAAAATTCTTGCGCATGTAGAGGGAAAGATAAACAGGAGATTGCTAAAGTGGTAGTGTGTGCATTGAAAGATGCTATGGAACATGATGGCAGATGAAAATGCAAATCCGCCGTAGTACAAAAAAGCACTGTGTCTTTTGTTTGCACTCGTGTTGTAGTGTAGTGTAGTGTTTACACACTTAATAATAAATAAAAAGAGAGAATCTGGAGAGATGAGATCTGATTCGATCTTTGCAAAAGTAATTTAAAAAAGATGAAACGAAGGTGAACTTACGGTCTTGTGAATATGTATATTAGGTTTATGCTGTGATTGCAGGTAAATATTAAAATTTTTCCTCTCAAAGAGAAACGAAAGTATGATTTTATGCACACAAAATATAACTCATTTCTGGATATCGAGAGAAAAAAAGAAATTGTGTTGTAGCATGCATATTGTAGTGCGTGCATGAGTGAGGGAAAGCACAAAGAAGCAGCTGCAGAACACACGTTACTTTTAATCTAGCACAGGGCAATACGATGATGACTGCTTATGTTATTAGTTGAGCGAGATAGACTCAACTTTATTTACATTCATTTTTTTTCTTAAAAGCTTCAGATCAACCTGGAAGATTCAGAAAAAATAATAAGATATTATAGTTGTTTGCATAAAAGATCAATTTCAAAAACATATGACATGTAATTCGGCTTAGACACAAACACATGCGATGAGTTTTTGACCATTTTTGCTGTTCAACCATCCAACGGTGTTCTTTAATTATAACCGTAAAATATAAATAAGAACAGTCTGGTGGTATGCTTAGACAACACAAGAATATATGAAGAAAATTGAAGACGTGTGGAAATGAGTGTTTTTTTATGATTTCGTGGCTTAGACACAAACACATGCGGTGAGTTTTTGACCATTTTTGCTGTTCAACCATCCAACGGTGTTCTTGGAGTATAACCGTAAAATATATGAAGAAAATTGAAGACGTGTGGAAATGAGTGTTTTTTTATGATTTCGTTTAGAACTAAGGATGAGTTAATGTTCTTTTATGTAGTTATGCAAAATGAATAATAAAAAACTGTCTGCTTAGTAGTGCGCAGGTGTTCTGTATGTCTAGCGCTTCTGCTATATCATCAAATCGATTCGATTGCACAGAGATGTAAGATGACAACCTGAACTTGACGAATTTTATCCTTAAACCCCAATTTTGGAAATTTTAACAAGCTGTTGATCTCACAGTAGGATATGAAACAATTTAATTTTAATGACAATTATTTTAAAGAATGGGAATGAGAGACACTAACTCGTGCGTGTACAGACTGGCGATTTTTGGCAAACATAATAAATTAAAAATGAATTTTTAATTGCTGACACAAAACCTACATGTTTAATTATGCATTTTACTGTATTACTACTGTACGCAGCTTAAAAGAGTCACAGTCAGTTGGCGTTTGACACTTTAACTTCTCTGTGTGCTACAACATCAAGCCTATTTATTTATCTCTTTTGTTCCTTCCCAGCAGTCTTTTCATGTTTAAAAGCAAACAATTTTTTTTCTTGCATATAAATTTATGGGTTGGCAACTTCCCTTTTTTTAAAATACGATGCAAAATGTCACAAATCATTCACTCTTTTCTCATCTCCCGTTTAATCAATACGTTATAATATGTTCTTCTGAGAGAACAAATAATAGAAGCTGAAGATTTTCCTAATTACAAGGTTGGCATTATAGACATGAAACTTTTCTAAATATGTAGGATTTTCTCTTTTTGGCGTTAATTACAGGGGAGATATTACTTGGGAAGAAGGATGTACCAAGTAAGCCCACACAACAAAAAAAGCTGAGCCAAACTGTATTTTCTCTAAGATAGCAATAAGTAACAACACAAACTGGAAATAGATAATGAGCCAGAAAGTGTAATTTAGAAACACATATTTTATCCACGGACAGACATAAAAAAACACTAATATGAGTTTAACTCACGTGTGTGCCTGCATAAAAAAAATCATTATATGAATGCATGTAAGTAAGCGCCTATACCAATGCATTATATCAGTTTTAACGTAGTTACGCTCTTCTGGGATATCGAGAGCTAAAAAAAATAAATGATCATTATTGGAGTTTCTTACAAACTTACTTGGCACTTAGGCTTGTGTGGTTCTTTCTGTTATCTGAACATTTTACCGATCACCACTTCACGAGAAACAGAAAAGCAAACAGCTAAACAGAGAGCCAGTAGTAGTGCAAATATATTACTTTTTGTCTCCTCCACTCCTGCACTTGCTAAAATAACGCTAAAGCGGCAAACAGCTTTTTCCGTTGCTTTCTCAGCAGAGAATACAAATTACTGCTAGGCTGCTGTTTTCTCTTGTACTATGTTGTGAGCATGTAATTGCGGGATAATATGCAAGCTCTCAAAAACAAAATCGTGCGATATTCCTTATTTCATAGACAAGCAAGCATTACACAAACATTTTCATTTTGATCGACCAACAACAGCGCTAGATATTATTTATCATTAAAACAGCATCAAGTTGGTGTAGTGTTTCTCATATTGTGTGTTTTCCCCAGATATTATTACTCTACCACCGCACTGCTGTCTGCTTGTTCTTGTCTGTCTGACTGACAGTGAAATTCCCAGGTTCCCAGGATGCAAAATTCATCGTCAGAGATGTTAGTACTAATGAATGAGCAGAAAGAGAATTGTGGTGTGTGCTTACAGCATGCATTTTGGTTTTGTGTACATAGTTATTATTAGTTAGGTGCATGTAGTTTCCTTGCTGTTGGCTCCTATCGCACAGCTTGTGCTTTGTGATCAAGCACGATTCATCATCAGGTCGGGATCTTCAAGAGAAAATGAAACGAAGGCCAGTTTGAATATCAATAAATTGGAGATACATGTACATACATACCTACATACTAGTCCGCCTTTTCATTTTCATTATGTCTAGTTTATAAACTTTTTATTCTACATGGTAGATACGCATATTATCTGGTCTTTTATGCCTAATATAACTAACTATCTGTAGAATTCTAAAGATAACTGTATTTATTCCGAAGAAAATCGTGGTGATTTTCTGTGTGAACCTCAACCACTGGGACCACTGTGCTGCTGCTGCTGCTGCTCCAGGATGATATAATGATGACGAGACGAACTGACTAAGATAAACTTGTGTACTATTATTATTACTTCTATCAACCATAATAATCACTATTCCCGTGTCTAGTTTAGAGAATATTTAAATAAGAATATACATTGTATGTGCGCATAGGCTAAAATGTATCATTATTTTCCCGTAATAACCACGTTATTTATGACCTTTGTAAGGATAAATGGTACTGCTTGTTTCAAAAAAACATTTGTGACTATAATTGCAATAGTTAAGCTTTTTTGGTGCACGATTAATAGCATATAAAATGTCATGTATTGTAATAATAATTTCCCATTTGAGTAAGAAACGAAGAGAGAGAGAGAGAGAGAGAGAGGGAGAGAGAGTCGGACTTCACATCACTGCACCCTTTCTTTCTTTCACAATCAGATGGACGACAGATATTAATGGTGGTGGCGTGTGTGTGCGGTTGTGATCGTGGTGTGGTGATCCAACTCAGTAACCAAAAGGGAGTCATTAAAATGAATATTATCTACCTTCTTTTTGGCTGACTGGTACCAACCAAACCAACCGACTGCTTCCACTCTCAGAGAGCCACACACACAAGCATATAAATTCAAGTACAATCTTAAACTTTCTTTCAAAATGAGTTTTGTTGAATTATTGCTTTAGAAATTATTAGAATACTTTGGAAAATATTCTATATGGGATTATAATGATTTAATGATGGTGTGACGATGAGCCATTATAAAAATAGCTATAAATAATAAAATAATAATAAAGTTCTGTCTCCTCATGAAACAAACAATAAAAAATTGCCCTTTAATGACATTGCAATTACTGTGAGTAGTACACATTAAAGGTTGTTGTTTCATATGACAAAAAAATATAAACTTTTCATGAGAAATGTTTAACACGTGGTGATTCTATTTTTTGGAGGTGTTTATGATTTTTTTTTGCATCTTACAAAGAGCCATAGCGAAACCTGCAGGGAAACATGCACGAATTTCCCATTTTCGGGTTTACACCAATCTTATGTGAATTTATTGCAAAGAAAACAGCCCTTGTCTCTGTTTGCACATGGAAAAAGAATTTTTTTTTATTTGAGTGACACTGGTTGGTACTTTCTTTGCTGCGACAACAACAGCGCAAACCATAAAATCAACTTAATTACTTAAAGAAACGCAATTTCGCCATTATTTATTTACTCAAACACCACATTTAGCTAATCACCAAAACAGGATAAACAAACTGGCAACTTCAGAGTTCAAAACGTTTATTTGTTCTTCTTGCGACCCTACCTGGAAGTATGTGTGTGTGTGTGTGTGTGTTTCTTACCAACAGTGGCATTTTTTACACGGGAAAACAATAGCATTTTTACTACACACGGTTGTTGTAAATAAATGGCTTGTTTGCCAAGTGTCACGCAAAAATTCTTAATTGCCACTTTCGTTCCTTCAGGTTCATGCTCTTTTGACGTGACGTCGTGGTCAAATGAAAAATCTTTTACCTGCATTCCTTCCTCAGATTTTCCAAACATACTCAATAAAAAACCATCTTTGATCGAATTTTCTTACAAGATGTTTTCTTCATCAACAGCGAAGCGTTTCCGTTTCAAGTTTCCCAATGTTTTCCCTCCCTGTTATTATGATAGATAGTGTAACTCTTCAGTAAATTAATTAGTATCAGGTGACAAGTCGTATTAGCTTTTAGTTGGACTTTATTACTACAGCATTGTTTGTAATCATTATCGTTCCGTATTTATGATGATCATCATGACATGATACTCAATATAACTTTTTTTTGTTTCACTCATCCATTTTATTATCAAAAACATCCCTATCATCAGTCAGCCAGCCAGCTAGTGCCAACTGCCAACACAGGGATCCTTTACCCCTCCTGTGCGATGAAAAGGATGGAAAATATATACCGTCTCGTCTCTATTTCATCATTTATTATTAGAAACAAGTATGCACATGCTAAAAACTAAACATTATTGTAATCTCACGTTATCACATACAGCGCAATCATGCACATGAAGAATTTTCCATTTATGTGTTGCATGTTGTATCACATCATCCCATCATAGTCATTATTGTGATCATAATATATCCCATCCCACCCATTACCAATGAATATTTTATTGAGCGATCGTTCATCATTATCATTTCATCACCGTCATTAATATTAAAACAGACCAGTAAGCTATTATTATTATAAACTGAATTGCATAACTATCAGGAATCTACTCAGTAAGGTATCACAGAGAACTGTACTGTTTTATCTTTTCCGCCAGTCAACAGCACCGACCGACACACGTTGAAGCTTTATTTAGAAATTCATGACGCCGTGTCTTAACTTGATACACTACAGAAAATTCCAGTGTGTTCTTTAATTATGCACGTGTTTGCCAATATAATATAGTTACGTGATAGTATGCACATACAGGTAATATTAAATATTTAATTATTTATTAAATTAGTAAAAATAAAAATGATACTCCATATTATAGACTGTAGCCCTGAAATCTTCCTTGATGAGCAATATTTTTTTAAAAATTAGGCTTGAAAGTTGGCAAGTAGAAACACAGAAATAGCAAATAAATTTTACAAAATAGTAACCCTACAATCATTCCCAGCGGGAAA
>JAHZMZ010001573.1:0-10026 GCA_027743805.1 Lepidocyrtoides sp. E14 | reverse complement strand
TAAACTTACTGCCTGCAACTCGTAAATAATTACACACACTCACAACACACATTTCCAGTATTTGTAAATACACAGAGAAAGAGATCTACGACAACGAGAACGAGAGAGAAATCGTTAAAATTAACTTCCATCTTCTCCACGTGTTGTATGTAGTAAATATACATATAAATATATGGCAGTAGCAGCAGCAGCAGATACATTTTGAAGTTGCAACTTTCCAAGTACCGCCGCCACCACCACCGCCATCATTTTCTGATGCCATTTTATAACCACACACTGCTGCTGGTTTACTGCTTTACGACTCGAACTTGTTCTTATTACGGATTTTGAGTAAGAATGAGGAAGTCATTTTCACCATCAGGACAAGACACCTTATGCTTCACTCACACACACACACACACAGTGTACACTATTACTATTATTGCAAAATACTTTCTTCCCTTTTATTATCGCTACTTTCATTCTTGAGCTTAAGGATAAGTAAATGTATTGCTCCTCTTAAAAGCTCCCTGTCCTGTATTCTGGTGAAGTTAAAGAAGGAGAAAGAGTGCAAAGTTATTAGCGTTTGAAATTTCACTTCCTATATGTACACATTTATCCATGCATATTATGTATAGCTATACATGGATTTTCGCTTCATATACTTTATAATCTTTTAAAGTGTTAGGCATACATACAGGCACATGCATGATTTCACTCTTTCACTACCACTGCAGAAAGTCTTGAAAGTAATTTACTGCTGTTAGAAAGTAAATATTCATCATCTGAAACTTTTCTTCTTCTTCTTCTTTCAGAACAGCGGCAGCGGTAAGTGTGTGTGTGTGTGTGTGCAAAAGCAAGTTTACACTTGGCTATGCATGCATATTATACGGGAGAAATAAGTGGAATAAAGAAAGCACAAAGCTTTGGTTACAATTTACTTGCATACTTGGCAAACAAAAACAAGTTTTTCACTCCTGCCAACGTCTGCTCACAGGAGAGAGAGATATGGCTAAAATTGTAAAGAAAACCGTTATTCTAAAAACTTACCAAGAGAGAGAGATACATAGATAGTATTGGCAGAGTCATTTTTATAAAAGGAAACATTTAAAATTATGCATACATTACATTATTCCTATATACCACGCAGGCCACCACGAAAATATGCTCTTTTATGTGTGTGGGTAGAGATAGATAGGTACATAATATTTTCTTTTGTTACCCGTCGTGTGTGTGGTGTCGCTTTCTATAATATTATGTGCAAGTATTAATGTGTGTGAAAAAAAAGTACGACTTATGATGAAATTTGGTAAACTGCTAAAGAGAAAAGGGATGTGTGTATGACGAATGACGACGACAACAGCTTGCTCAGTGGTACTTAAACCATACCTACTTTCTTTAAGGAACTAAATTTCCACATTTTCGAAAAGATTGTGAGACTAGTTTCTATTTTTTTTAAACTGTATTAGCCATTCTATATCTCAAATGTAGATATTCAAGAAAATTTCATCTTGAACAAGATAAAAGCAGAGAGGGAGAGGAAATGAAGGACTAAACTTTTTCATTTCCAAATCCCAGCACTGCAGTGAATAAATTACACTAAACCCTTTGATGATGCAATATTGCTAGAGCCAACTTACTTCGTTCTGCACAGGATTACAATATTTCGAAATATTGTACTTTTCTACCCCATTGTCATTTTCGCCTCGGCATCATCATCATCATCGTCATCCTCCTTTCTTAAAGTAATTCAACTCGATAAAAAAAAGTTGAAACTTACTTTACTCCAGAGAGAAAATAGGTAGCATTTACATAGTTGTTATATAGAGAGGTTAGCTTTGGCAAAATTTAGTGATTGAGTCGCCAAATGAATATTTTCATGTAATCAATATAAAAGCCTTGGAGCCAACTGGGATATTGTAGTTTTGTGTGAGCTACTGACAAAATCAATATTTTAAATGGGTCTTTTCTATAACTTTATATACTATTTATATTTATTCATAGTTTATGTACATGTGTAAAAACATAATGTCATTATCAAGCTATATAACAAGTTGAATCTATGATAGGTATATAAAAATGTACTCAACATTTTGTGTGTTATACCTATACAGCATTACTATTACTACTAAGCACATTATTTTTTTCAAAAGAGCAGCTGACTCCACTTTTTTTTAGTATGGAAAAAATTCGACCAACAATGTTATCCCTGCACGATACCATACCCATAATATGCATATATATTCTCCAAGGCATTTATTCCTCTTATCAGAGTCTCCAACACCAGCGTTATCATCATCATCATCATCGTCGTCGTCATTAAATTTATGTCTCTGGAATTCTTACAATAATAAAGTAGAGTAACGTGTATGCAAAAAACCGACACATTTTCTGCGTACGTACGTACGTAGTACGTACGCGACCACCACTTAACCCGACATAAGCTTGCTTTATAACACTTTTTTCTGCCATGATAATGTACACAGCACAAATTCCCTGACACCTTACCAGTAGCAGTAGTATCCCCTTCTTTTTATACTCTATCTCCATTTTACCATCCATCCCACACATTACTACTACTACTACTAGTACTGTCGTCATGAATTTGCACATCACACACACTTTAAGGCTTTTGTGTGCACAATGCACATCTTATCCATATGAGACATTAAGTAAAAGTAAAGTAATAAGTATGATAATAATATAGCATCTGTCTTTTCTATATGTAATGCAGTTACACGTTGATAGAGTAAAGCTGTCACAAAATTTTATCTTTCACGATGTTTTTTTCCTCCTCTATTTTCGGTAAAATCCTGAAGGCATTTTCACTTTCTTTCCTCATCTCTCTCTTTCTCTCTTCTTTGTTGTAGCATCTTTTGTGTCTCTGTGTGTGTGAAATAACGACGATGATGATGATGATAATAGTGTAGTAGCGTGTGCCTCCTCGTCTACTTTTAGAAGTAAAGCGTGAAGTTAGTGGTGTGGAAGAGTGGGTGTAGTAAGACACACAAAACTGATAATATTTAATATGGTTAGTGAAGAAAATTCCTAGAGACAGACAAGAATTCTCTTTTGCTGCGGAAAGTTCACACAAATTGCAAAGAATTTAAATTGGAATAGGAAGCATTGTGGATGAGAAAATGAGCATACACACACACACACACACACACACTACCACACTACCATTCTCTGCCACTATTACTACCTGTCTTGTCTCTACATTTCATTCTTTCTTACATATTTTTTTTTATTTTCCCTCTATGCTAGATGATAATGATAATCTGACTCCAACGTATTGTTACACCGCTTAACTTGTGTCGATAATGCACAAAGACAGTTTTCTCCTTGTATGTATCAAAGTCCTTTAAAATGTTCTAGAGAGAGAGAAAAAATAAAAATTTCTCCTTTCTTTGGTAGCTTCTATACGTTGTTCCATCTCTTTAATGTCTTACCTTCTTACCTTTATCGCATTTTCTCGGAAGAAGGGAAACTACTCTGTGTTCAAGCAAAGCAAAGGAGGAATTTCATAAAAAAAGTAGATTGTTTACAAGTTAGGATTATAAAATGAGAAACTTTATGAAATTTATAGTAATGCTATCATCCTCATTTTTTTCCATGGCTGACTACTGCTCTAGAAAGCTATTTTCCGTAGGCTGTTCCACCGTAATAATGCATTGCATATTCCACCTTAAACGTTTTAGGTGAATTTTTACGCAATTTTGTTTTCGAAAGTATTTCAAGTAAAATAGCTCATCTTCTATTCAGACACTTGGTACAAATACTCTTTTCCTACTTTACTATATAACGAAAATGCGATTTAAGAAATATTAGAGGAATGAAATGCGTAATCTGAAAAAAACTCATTTCTTTCCTCGAGAGAAATGTAATAACACCTTTTGTACCTCAACGCTCCAATCGGTAGCGTACATACACAAGTGCAGAAATTCCACACACACACGATTTAGTGATTCATCACCATTGCATGCAACGACATACCATACCTGGCTATGACCTAAACCAAGTTCTTAGAAAATGACGTGAATTTTCACAAAAGTATTTTGAAATTGCATTGCATGAGTAAGTACATTACAAAACAGATTAAATAATAACAATATGAACATGTTACACTTACAACAAGGATACGAAAGACTACTAACTGGCATTTGGAACCACTTTCAAAAAGAAATCCATTTCAAGATATCAAATGCAATTTTCAGATACATCCGGTAAGCAGCAACAAAAAAAGGAACGCGTGCGTGTGCATTTTTGATTACGAAAGCGTTGATGGGTGTGCTGTGCTCATGTTGATAAAGGTGCTGCTGTTACAAAACTTCAATTTTTCGCCAGTTTGAACACTACAAGTTTTTATTTCACACGCTACCTCAATATTACTACTAACTCGCCCAAATTAGGCAACAAGACTATGTCATTATTACGCTGAAGATAGGGATGAGCGCATTATTTTTTTTTCAGGGAGCAATTTTAGTACGTCGAGGATTAGCTGTCAGTCAACTGTACATTCTTAGTATTCCTAGACTTCCTATTAGGAAGTTCCCACTTACTCAACCTGACTGAATTCCTAAACTAAGCCACTTTATTTTTACCAAATGAGAGTCTTCATAGTCTTGCTTATCTTTTTTTATGTACACGTGGTTGTCCTTTTTTATACAGTTTGTTGAATGATGAAAGTATCACAGGGCAAGTACCCAAAAAGTGACGACAGGTTACATAATGTAACCGTTAAATCTTGGTCGTTGTGTGCATTTTGCCTGTTACCATTTTCTCTTGACTTCCTGAGTGTATCAGCATGTCTTTGTCTTTTCCAACTGGCTAGACACAAGAGAAAGTCTACAAGAAATAAAATCCTCCAGACGATGCTTAAAGAAGAAACAGTGACGAAACGAAGTGATCTGTAGTTTTCACAAATTTCCTTTTCAATCTCCCAGCAAACCCGTCGTCGTCTGCTCTTCTTCATTTCGCTAATTGTTTTAGAAGGAGGTTTGTTCTTCTACGCCAATCCGGTGCAGAACACATTTAGACTGAAGACTGATTCTATTTGTGAGTAAATGCCACATGAAATAATGCATGTATATGCAGTGTAAAGTCAAACTTTGTTCAACTTTAGAATTTTTGGGAACTGGTCTGATTTAGGTGAACAAAAATTGACTTTCCAATGTAAATGATGGAGAAAAACGTGAATAAAAAGAATGCAAAGTGTTAAGTCGATTGAATAAAAGTCAAATCAACACTCACCTATCGATACCACTTGTTTTTAAAATGGTGCTTTTCGTACGGTTGAAACTTCCCATGAAAAGCTGAAAAGTGATATTTTACTTCATTCAGTCACTTTACCTTTATAATTGTGCTTTTGTCGTGATGATAGACTGCAATCATCGCAGCGGCAGTTTACCAGTTACCACGCGTCTTTGACCTTTATCAAAACTAGAAGCGAAATTAGTACGTTTGCATTTTATTTTTTATAGAATTTTCTCACGCATGGGCTATTTGTATAGACAAACGATATAAACTTTCGTCTTCATTCTTTTATTCGTCTGCTTTACTATTTTCTACCGTACAATTCTTTTCTAATTGATGGACTTGAACAGCGCCAAAATTCTATTTTGTATAGTAAAATGTCTTCTAGTAAGCAGGTAGGCGACCAGTCAGGATCTATAATGATTATTAATTTGAACAATCACATTCCTGGAAGGTACATTTTTTAAAGTAGTTGTTCAAGCATTGTAAAAATTAGGTCTAAAAATTATATGCTGGACTATCAAATTCGAAGTATTTGATGAAAAACTTCACAGTTTCAACAAATCAAAATGACTCTTATACATCATCGTTCCTTCTAATCATTCGAAGAATTATTATTATTACACTCGTGTAGCCATGTCAAGGTATATAATATGCCTCTCTTCCCTTCCGTTTTTCTACACTCCCACGCCTGCAGAATATTACATTTTTGGGAAGTCAGTATGGAATGATATAAGTATTTAGTTGCATGCCACACAAGACATCCCAAAAGATTACATGACATTCATCAAAGAAAGCTTTCTGGTTTTGGCTGTCCTGCTCTACGTCTACAAAGTTTATATAACATGAATTCCACGGAACAGAAATAAATACTTCTACCAGTCCCTAGACAAAGTACACTTATATTTACTTGTTTCTATAAACCGTTGTAGTAGTATTAGTGAAGGTGGTGCTGGTTAATGCGGTTCGTGGTAGTAGTAGGAATACAAGTATTTATTTGTCCTTATCCCTGTCCATAAGAGTCTAAGCTACTTTTCACGGAAACAAAATACGGATCTATTATACACACAAGAAGAGAAAATTACGAATGGTGATCATCATGATGACGGCAAGGGAAAAGTACACGTTCCATGAATGCATGCATTCATTCATTCATTCATAGCTCACAAATTTCTCTACATGTTCATAACATTCTGAAAGTCTGCTTATAGGTTTTTCCTGAGAACCCACTACTACGTCTGTTGGTAGAGAAAGCTGCTTTGGGTAAAGAAGAATGCATGATGATGATGATGATGATGAGGAATCGATAAAGGTTGACAAGACTTGGAAGCTCAACTAACGAAACGCACTACCGGTTGTGGCATTTTTCCTTCAATGTATGTCTGACTCTGACTTGCCGTCGTCAAATATTCTGCTCCTTCTTTTACTTCCTCCTTGGATTCATTATGTATACCATTGACTGAGCTTGAGAGACCATCAGAGTAATAATGGTAAACAATTCGCATATAAGTGCACATTCATACTAAAAACGAATAGGTAAACATACGCAATATACTTACCTTACCTATTATGCGTAACGTTCAATATAAGCTTTCAGTGAGAGACCATCAGAGTAATAATGGTAAACAATTCGCATATAAGTGCACATTCATACTAAAAACGAATAGGTAAACATACGCAATATACTTACCTTACCTATTATGCGTAACATTCAATATAAGCTTTCAGAACGGTGTGCTTGTGTCTGTCTTTTCTGGAGGCAAAATATATATATATATATACACCAAAATTAGTGTGTGTGGAGTACTCTTTTACTTGTCACATCATCATTCTCCTTCCTGCTTCACTTTCCCTTATTTGAAAAGGAAAAACGAGTAAGTATATTATAAGTCGCAACAAGACGAGATGATGAGGTTATGTTGGTAAAAACTTGCACTGCTGCTGCTGCTGGATAAAAGCTGCGGGAGCTAAGTATTTGGTTTAGTTACTGATGAGATTATTATCACAAGACTGGGAGGATTGCTCCTCGTTCTCTTCATCATCATCCTAAGAAGGGTAGCTAGAGGTAGATACATGATGAGTTTATACTGAATGCACATAATGAAGTACATTGCATAAACTTGTATTTATAGTCACAACAGACTTTAATATTTTTTTTGTTATAGTACGCACCTTTAGCCATGAACCACAGACACATGGCACAAATCCATCCCTACTAGTGCTATGCGTAGAAAATTTAATAAAATGATTAAGCCCTCCAGTTGTACTCTTACTTTTGCTAGTGTACTGCTCTTTTCTCCCTACTACTACTTTCTCCGCAGCCAATGGTTTTCCGGTTCATTTTCGAAGCTTGAGTGCACTTCTTTATCGAGAGAGATTCAATGATGATGATGATGATGATGACGACGAGATTGTTTTATGCATTTACAACAAACACTCATATACGCTTGCATGCAGTAGACAGCTAACATAACATGCTGCAGTGTCCCATTATATTATTTCAATAACAATAATCATAACAGAACAATAGAAAATGTTCAGCTTTTCTCTCTCTTCTCCTTTCTTTCAAGTTTGGAATTGCCTATTTTATGGCTACATGGGTTGTATAGAGATGCACTTTAAAATGACATTATCATTGCATATAATGTCATTAGTAAGGAGATTAGTATACTACTACTAGCAGACATTCACTAACGACAGCTCTACCCTTTCTTTCCAACACGGTGATAATAATATGAGATAGTATTTATTCAAGTAATATGCGTAAAACATGAAAATAATGTTTTTTCTTGTGTGCGAGAGCAGTGACGACGACGCACCGGCTGTCAGTATATATAGTTGTCTAGTTATGCGTAACAGTGTAAAGTTGCCAAGAAGAGTGGTAGTAGTAGTAGTCGTAGTAAAAAGATTGTCGTTTGGTTTCCTGCTGATTCATCCCCTCCACGACGGTCACCACCATAACTTCCGTACAAATTTCACTTTCCCTCACTCTCTATTTATTCTTTAGTAATATAACTAACTTCGTTCTCCAACCACACGACCAACAAGGACAACCGGAATGAAAGAGACACATTCAACATCTAAGCAAACAGCAGTGGCATGGCAAAGCCATCGCCACATCACACCACATGATCACTGTCATCAACGAGGACAAGACAAGGACAACCACGTACACTATAAGACAGAACTGTACGCACATTGTGCATTATTATGTTCCACTCACTCTCATTATCAAACTGCAGAGGGTATATGTGGTTTTGAGAGAAAAAGAGGAGACAATTTCATGGCATGAATGAATGGCACTGATGACTCTTCCGTGTGTCCTCTAAATCTAAAATGCCAATGCTAATGCCACTACCACACTTTTTATCCTTTATCATTACTACTGTGTTGTTGTTACCAATCATATTATATTATTTACTAAAGTGAAAGTGATGCTGGTTGGTGGTATGGATAGCAATAATATTTCGCTTTCCCATCATCATTTTTTTCTTGTTAGTAGTTTATTGCCTTGCCTTTCAAACAAACATCGTTGTCAAGTTTGAAAATATTCAATTTGTGCACTTCAGACAAATGCTTTTATGAGGATGTCTGTCTACTACAAGTTTCAAAATAAGCTTGGATTGAAAAGGCTCGGTCGGTACAATTGCAATAGTTATCGCTGTTGAGTAATATGCATTGAAAAAAAAGTGGAGGGATTTTTTTCATTATTGCATGCCTTAGATATTTATGCCAGAAGTAGGTACGCATTATTTATTTTGGACAATGACTAATGAAGGACGTTTAAAAACCGGACAAAATTTTGCGTAGATACCTATGCACATTTTTATGTGAAATTATTACACTGAGAATACCATGTTCGTACGTAAATTGCTAATTGCTCCCATAAATTTCCGGAAGACGCTTGAAATAAATTCTCCAACTAGGTCGCAAACAACTATTTTTTTTATTATTGCATGCCTTAGATATTTATGCCAGAAGTAGGTACGCATTATTTATTTTGGACAATGACTAATGAAGGACGTTTAAAAACCGGACAAATTTTTGTGTAGATACCTATGCACATTTTTATGTGAAATTATTACACGTAGAATACCATGTTCGTACGTAAATTGCTAATTGCTCCCATAAATTTCCGGAAGACGCTTGAAATAAATTCTCCAACTAGGTCGCAAACAACTGTTCAACAAAAAGAACTTGCTCAGAATTGTGTCACGATAGTTAGTAGTTCATTCATTGACTAAATAAAGAGCACAGGAAAGAAACGACATTTTGCAACCACAGTAGTAGGCCTTTTATTAGTGGTCTGGTCTGGTGTTTTCAAAAGTTATTTAACCAGCGTGTGTGTGTGTGTCGTGCTGATTTTATCAAGTGGCTGCAATCGGATCAATAAAAAAAAGTTGAGCAGATAAAAGTTACTTGAATTTTTAAGTGAGCAGACCGAAACCAGAAGAAAAACTTAAGAGTGAGTCTATTATTGGTGCACATATTTAATAGCATAGTGTGTAGTATTTAGGTGTATGAGCTTGTAAACTAACATTTCCGTCAGTTTGTAGCTTTGTCCTTTTACCGGCTTTGGCGGTTCTAAAACCTGTCCTGTCCACTTCCCACACATTCTCACAGGTTCTAAAAGGCCATATATAAATTTATAAATTTTCGTTGAACCAAGCTATCGCAAGTAGTGGTAATCGGTTTTTTGGTGAACTGTGGAGACTCTACTTATACACCGTAAAAGGAATTGAATAACGAGAATAACGTGCCTCTTCTAACTTTTCCCGTTGAGTTTCACGG
>JAHZMZ010001572.1:0-11077 GCA_027743805.1 Lepidocyrtoides sp. E14 | reverse complement strand
TGCTGATGATAATAATCTTCTTGACTGAATTAAACACGATTCTTCTTGAGAAAGTCACGAAACTGTTGGCAAAATAGTAGCTCTTTAATCGATCTCTTAAAGGAAATGAGATTTACTATACATTTTTTTGGTCGGCCGAAGGAAGGAGGAAGAAGGGAGGAAGAAGATTAAGGCAGCCAAATAAAAGGAAAAGAATTAGGGAATTATTTAATGGACAGAAAAAGGAAATGAAAATGAGGGAACGCATAATATATATTTGTGAATCCTGTGGTGGCACCACTTTCCTCCACTCTTTTTTTTCCGCAAGAACACCACCATTTACAGGTTCATTATTATTATTATTTCCCTCTCCTGTGCATAATACTTACTCAGAAGTCTAAAGATGTTGATCTTAAACAAAAGCTAGAGCATGGCATGACTACTTCTCATCAGATTTTCTAAATTTTCATTCATCATCAGTCCTTTTTCTTTGCCCTTCCTTATATTCATTGGGCTTTATTATTATTTCCCTCTTACCTTACTAGCATCTCTCTGCACGTTACCATTTTACAAGGAACATTAGGCGACTAAAGTATTAGAGAAAAGTATTTCAGCAAAACGCCAAGAAAACATTTGGCCCATTAAACACACCCTTTTGTTCCATTATTACATGATATGATTAGATTAGTAAATCATACTTAATGGATTTACTCACATTCTTTTTAGCTCATTCCTTCATTTTTTTTTCTTAGTTTTCAAGCAGAAAAAATAACAAGAAAAAAAATCTTGATCCAACATCCAATCTAGCCACTAATACAACAAATGCTCTAATTTATAAAAGCTTTCAATGAGGGAACAAAGAAAAACAAATTACGGTTTATTTCGCCAGCTTGCCAGTCATTAAAACTGCTCTGGAACACGAACAAAATATAAAAAGATGGGCTTTTCTGTAAGCTTTCGTTTGTTTGAAATTAAGTAAAGCAAACATCTTTGCTGGCTAAATGTAAGTGAAATAAATAAACTTGCACATAGTGGCGCAAACAAAAGAATACTGAATAAAGACTGATAAACTGATGATGACAGTGGTGGCAACTGTTTTTGATATTCCATTTGGCAGTTTGCCCACTACTGCCGACGAATAATAAAGATGACGATGGTGATGGCGTGACATTAATAATTTTGAAGAAAAAATATCGTCTGTTGATAACAATTAGGATTATGATCAAATTTAATACAAGTGTGCCATAAAAAACTAAAACATGTTTTTTTTCCGTTTCATGAGAAGTTTCACGTTAAAAAATTAAAATAGTCAAAACTAATTTAGAATAATACGCTTTCGCACATTGAAAAACGATTTAAGTGAACATAATGCTCATTATAAAAAAAATTCGTCAAATTAGCACATCATGCAATCGGTCTAAATTTACCATGCAGAGTAGCATTCAATTTTAGTCAGCAATGGCTAACGACCATATTGATCGTCTGCAACAAAATATTTATATTTTAATCAAATGTTACCTAAGATTTCCCTTCATTTAAAAAGCTTGTTACTCCCTGGCCTAGCCTCATGCAACAAAATTATACCAACCCTGGTTGTATTGCGTGCATCGTTCAAGGGAAAAGTGAGGAACCTCCCATGCTGGATATCATACAATACAATCTTTATTTAATCGCCCTAAAGACTAGGAAAAAAGGTAGGAAACAGGTAGGTAGTTATATGGACAGCAAAAAAAAAGTAAATTGGTTTGTCCCCATGTGGAGGAGTGCAGTGGGTGGACTAAATTTAGAGAATTATTCACCACTGCCCTGCTCACTAACATCTTAACAGTCATAATAATCATCAGTGAATATGAGAAATCTCATTTACCACCGATGAAAAGCTAGAAAGCTCCTAAAAGCCACCAGTTCAAAACAAAACCAGACTAGAACTTCCCACACACGCCAGGATGGATAAAAAAAGGGAAATTAAACCTTCTCCTATAATTTTCATTTTTCTGGATGTTTTTGTCGTTGCTTATTTAAGTCGACTTGCGAGGCGAGTGAGCAAAACCTGTCATGAGGTTGCGTGTCACTCATCATGAGAGAGACTTTTTTTGTTCAGCGAAATGACTACAATTAGATAAAAGTACAGTCCCGAGTCTGCTCACAAAATACTATGTCGCCAATGTAGTTTGTATAGTTAAAACACAACTTACAGACAGTTCTTTGTCTGAAGACTAATGTTAATAGACTTTTCATTTTTACTAGGATTAGCGTATGCATTGCCCGCTATTAGTTTTATTATTAAGCAAAAAGGGATAAAAGGTTGGAAGCTGATAAGCATTAAACATTCGGCAAAGCTTTTCCATAACATAATATTGTCACAAAAACGCTGCATTTTGTGAATGTGAATTTTTCATTGGGAACAAAAAATGAAAAAAGCAAGAGCACATGAGATAAGATGAAATACATTATTAAGTAACGATTTATAGTCAGTAGTGACAACCGACAACCTGACAATTTAATATGTGAGTTGAGAGTCAATTACATACAACATGTGACGTGACCTAATTCAAGTGCAATTCATGCATGCATGCTGGGTGATGTTGATTATTCTTTTTCGTTGTTGTTACGAATTAGTTATTAGATAATTATAACATTCGGTTCAAAAGGATATCCTGCCAAAAAAAATCCCACCTATGAATCATCAGTACCACTGCACTGTCACTTTTTACAAAGCGCGATAGTGACGGGCAAATGAGAATAAAAGATGGTGCGACAATTGAACACAACAACAGCATAACATATTACGACACTCAATAAAATATGCTGGTGGATTTGAAGTAGAAAAACCAAAATAGTTAAAGATTAAATAAAAATGTTCAAAATACTTTAATGCTAGGGATCTACCTGGGACTTATCCATTGACTGAAGCCTGTCATCTGTACGAATTTTCTCGTAGAGAACTTTAGCCATTCCAGATCTTGGTCGAAACATTTTAATTTTTTAAATATTATTATTTACTTTGTGTGAAATGTTATCGACAGCTTTCACGACAGCACAAAAAAGGCTGAAACCATTGAGTATTGAAAATTAATATATTTGGTCACCACAAACTAATCTACTACACAGCAACAATGTATCAAGCAACAATTTAGTTAATTTTAGCAATGTTTAAATCTTAAAATTTATAAACTATGATGATTTAATGCATATACCAGCCAGCAAAATAAAAACTAAAAGCATGTGTGTTTTTTGTTGTTGTTTGCTTTTGACAGCTCTAAGCTCTCAAAGCTACACTGCCAGATTCCCCTTCTTTGCTCCGCTTTCAGCTGTGCTTATAATATGAAGCGTTGGATTCCGCGCGTGAACACGCTGTTCTATGCTTGCAGAAAATCTGACGCCAGCCGCAGCAACAACGCAACGGTCTCTGTCATGCAAGAAGAACAAAAGGAAAAAATGAGTTTAGCTTAGCACACTGCCTTGCCTTGCATTTCATTTCATTCATGCATCCCGAAGTGTGCAAAGGTGCATGCAAGAATATTCTGAAAAATTCCTTTGCAAAATCTTCCGTTGATGGTCTAATTTTTTTTTTGACTGATAAGTCAATAATCAAGATAATATTATGCGCAAACAGTTAACGTGTGTGGCTCGCTTAAAATTGTCCCAAATAAGAGTATATAATTTTTTTTCAGTTAGGTATTTTTTGTTTTATTTTCACTTCATATACTAGCCACATCGTTTCAGGGAAATTCAGAGAAAATCTATTCTGAAATCGTACGTATTTTATGTATCTTATGCTCCATGCATTACTTCATGACGTGTGTGGGATTGGTATAAAAACCAGATCACATTTTTATTCTCATACTTTTCTTTTTTATAGTGGAGCTTCTTGAATGAAACTGAACTTTTTCACTACTGACTTGAGTAAACGAAGCAATAAAGAATTTCTATTATATGCATGAAATGAGATTCATATTATACGAATTTATCTCTGCTTATTTTCTCACATCTCATCTTTTCCCCTTGTGTGGTTAGTATGTTGACTTGTGTCACAGCACAGTCACGAAATATATACAACTGGTATTATTGGTGCTGTTAGAGTCCTCAGAATAGATATACCTGTTTACTTTAGCCAAATTGAAGTCTTTTGTGTGCGTCAATAAAAAAAAGTCGCACTTTACCTTGTCATGAATTCAGCCAGAAAAGCCATTATAAAACGATTGTAAAAAATAGGACTGCATAACAATATTGTGTGTGTACCTTTGAAAAAAGTAAATGTAATTGCCCACAAACTGGAATAGGCTTTTTTTTTCTCTGAATGAGCAATTTAATTGCATATTATCTTATACCAGGGTATAGCGCTTATACCTCTGCAAACTACAACGCATATTGCCAACAAATTCTTTTTATTTTTATGAGGATTTGGATCTTTTTTAAAATAAAATAATTGCCTTCACAAGAAGCAGAAAGCTGCGAAAACCTCATAATATGCTGAACTCGCGATGCAATTATTTCAATATGCAAATTTATGCACATATGCCAATATTTTTAAAAAATATTCATGCATATTGGCAATTTAATTGGAAGGACAAGAAATTGATGGGTTCCTAATAATAATAAAAACCTGACAATCGGCACCTCGTTCTACACTTTCAGTCGTTGTCCATCATTTTATGAACATTAGGGTTCGACTCCTCGATGATCCACAATAAAAAAAAATTCTTGGTACTTGTTTTGGCCATTTAGGGGTTTCCGTGCAAATGCGTGTGTGGTATTGTTTTAGGTATAAACAATTAGTGCAATATAATTACTGTTTCAATGAGTGAAATCCTATTAAAAAGGATACTAATTACTCCCTGTTTGCTGCCTTGGTGGTGGTGTCTGGTTTCTAATAATCTAATGACTGAAATATGTAGTAATTATAATTATTGTTGTGTAAGAAAGCAAGAAAATATATATGTGCAGCTTTTGTTTTTTTCATATGCTGTAATGTAAAAGGAAGAAACGTCTGAAAATTTGTTAAATTGACACTAAAAACCCCTGCTGCAGTAGGGTACCATTTACACCCTTCTTTTGACTGTACTTACACAACAGAGACAAAACCGACAAAAATTTATTTATTGGATTCTGCAACAGCAGCCGCTGATGATGACCATAATAGTGATTATCCTGATGATAATTATCTCTCCTTATGTTGATACGAGGTTGCTGAATGAGTGTGATGCGATATAGCCGCCAACAGTGCAGACGGAGGTGGCTTGTCTTTAATGTCTCTCCTTTTTTGTGCTACTTCACCTGATCCTCTCATTAACACTGACATTAAGTAGAAATGAAATGACAAGATATGAAGCCTCCCTTCTTCCTACTTAACACGCAACAAAATAAGTTTCCCTTTTTCTTACATGATGATAATTTTCCTTGATGATGATGATGATGCCAGGTGTAAGTGGCAAACATTTTTTTTTTTTTTTTTGCATTAGGTTATATTTTATTACACGTTTACACTACCTCTCACCGTAAAAAAAAGCTAGCCAAAGTGAAAATGCATCATTGCTCTCTGAAAGCAATTCTTTTGTTCAACAATTTTCAAGAAGCTTCAAACATGATGGGTCGTTAATGTCAGTACAAGACATTAAGAAATGTCTACGAGTAGCTAGTAGCTACCTGCCTGCCCGCCACTACTGACACTGCCACCATACCACCACCATCATTGAAGAAGAAATCTCTCTTTTTCGTGTACTAATAATTACAAGGACGGGCAAAATGTTAAGCCCCTTTATTTCTAGAGAATGACTTTTGTCTGGCCTTTTTACAAGTAATAATGACAAGGAGGCTTGATGGAACTCATCAGAGCAAGAAACAATGAGGATCATATAAAGAACCAGAGAAAAAAACGAGGATTATAGTAGTGGTAATGATGATGATGATGCCAAACAGGAGCTTGGCTACATGGGTTGCAAAGAATGGTTTTCTAGAAAAGTTGTGTCTTATCGTTTCACCGAGAAGATGTGCGATACAAGTTTGTTGATGGAGAGTCATGCCTGGAAAAATGCAACGTTTTTCATGAAGAATGTTGCAAGTTTTTGTTCCCAGAATTCAGGGTGCAATTGCTTCAGACTCCTTTTTCAAGGAATCATTTCAAGTCAGGAAATATTGATTGGAAAAGTAAATAATATTTTTAATGTTAATTATTTACTAGTGTCGGTACCGTGCTTAGAGAAAAAGTGCCGACTGGCACACAAAAAGCTGTTTCTGTAAAAATCATTAAGTAAAATTATTGCTTAACTATGCAAAATTTCGCATGGCATGATATATTTACACTGCGGCACACCGTCCGTGCAGCAAGTCTTCTTGAATAAGATGATAGATGTACTGACATGTAACTTAACTGAAAAAATTGCACAATAGCAAAAGTATCTTGAGATGCGATTGCGATTCTAGTGTATTTGTAAAAGCAATTTTTAGTAATTTGCACTCAAGCCAAACTATAAAATTCTAAGAAGCTTCTTGCTCATAAATTGGGATCTTCAGTTGTCCATACAGCAAAGTTTACCTGAATTTGTACATTTATATCTTAAAGTATTTGATCTGGTAAGTGTTTTAAAAGATATATTAGGTGTATTAAACTGTATTGTCGCTTTTATACACTGGGTGGAGACATATTGTTGTTTCCTCTTTCCCAAAATCGCGTATCGTTTGATAGAGCTTAGATGGTAGATGGTAAAACGACTTGCTTTATGATGATTATGGAGACGATGAATGATGATCAAAAATGATGATGATGATGATAGCAAAGAACGATAATCAAAATTGGTTGGCTTACGGTACAAACTTTTTTTTTCTACTACGCAGATATACTTCTAGAGATTCTTACTCGATTCCTGTTCTATTGCATCTGCTGGCCTCTAGGACTTGTGCGGCGACGACTAGCGATTATATGTGATTATCTTTAGTTCATGCTTGTAATTAGGAAAGAAAAAGAAAAGAGTAAAAACAACTTTTTTTTCTCTTTCCCTTTCCTGAGATGCTTTATTCTTTACCAAATCTGAGGTTACAGACTAACGATTATAACGTAATTAAAGCTTCTTAATCTTCCATAAGCCAAAAAAAGAGTGTAGGAAAATGCTATATAATTCATATAACTAACTGAGCGAAGCCACTTGAGATTTAAGTATGATGATGATGATGAGACAAAAAAACGTCTTGTCTGTAAGCTCGTTGCACACTACTACTACCACTTCATTTTATTCTATTTTTCTGGATCCTCCTACATTCTCAGACACCGTTCGTTCCTTCCAGCAGACAAGTCTTTTTAAAAAAATGTACGTGATGCTCTTTTCTTGCAGGGAGATAATGGCAGCAGCACGAACGAAAGGATGACGACGACAACAACCATAAGCGAACAAGCTTATTCAATTCAAGTACACCAACACCATCCATCCATCCTTCTTCGCTACTCTTCACAGGAATCAGGATGATTAGAATGAGATCGGTGTGCCTTGTCTTTTCAGCTTTTTAAGCTGGCGTGAAGGATATTATGATGTGAGTTGTGAGAGTGCTGTTGTTGTGTGTTTGATGAGACGTAAGACGATGATGATGATGTGAAAAAAATAAAATAAGTATATTCACCGTAACACAATAATTTCTTATGCATGAATACTTATTAACCCAGAGGCCTCGTTTTTTCCCTTTCATTTTCATCACATCATGACTCTTCTTCTTGTTTTTGAGCAACTTTGTCTTCCCTTGTGTTTCTCTCCGGTTTAAAAATTAAGAAAGAAAGAAAGAAAGAAAAATAAAGGTGCTTTCATTGTTATTAGAGCATGCATGCATGCATACCAAAAGAAGAAATTGATGCGACATAATACTCCAGCCAGAGAGAAACCCAACTCTAAAAGGGATCACCAGCAGCAGACGCGACGTAACAAAATCACGACAATGGGCTATTTTTTCTGGTCTGGTGAGAAATATGGACCATGATAATGACTCCACAGATATACGGCTATGATGAATGCGCGAAAAAAAATATGACGATGATGATGGTTGTTGTTTATAGTAATGCTTTTATGTACTCCCTCTTATTATTAATGAACATGCCTCTCTCTATCTTAGTTAGTTATCATCATCATCATTATCATCATAACTCTGATTATTATGGTGCATACTATTTTTTTGTTTTGAAATATTCAAAGTCTTCCCTTAAGGTGGAAACTCATCGCATCATCGTGAACATGATGGTGATGAGCATGTTAACACAATCGTTACCTTCACTTGTTTTTTTGGTAAGTTTAACCCTGTTACCTGAGTGTGTAAAGTCATATTTAGAACAAGACTGGGTGTTTGCCCTTCCCAGTTTATGATGTTTTGTGTCTTTCAGGCATAAAACATATGTCAATAATTAGCTCAGGATAATAATGATGATACACGATGAATAAGAAAAAAAAAATCTCAAAGGATACACGAATTACACATACATACATACGTTTTTTTTTCAAAGCTCTNTAAAGTCATATTTAGAACAAGACTGGGTGTTTGCCCTTCCCAGTTTATGATGTTTTGTGTCTTTCAGGCATAAAACATATGTCAATAATTAGCTCAGGATAATAATGATGATACACGATGAATAAGAAAAAAAAAATCTCAAAGGATACACGAATTACACATACATACATACGTTTTTTTTTCAAAGCTCTTGGCTCGGTTCACTGACAATGAGAGAGATCTAGCTGCTTTGCTCTTCTTTTCTTCTATCTTATTATCGTCATTATGATCACCACTTAAAAAAATTGAAACGTATTCTAAAAACTCTAAAAAATGCATATGCATGTACACTTTTAGAAAAGGGGTAAGTAAAAAATGGATAGTAAAAATAATAATATCCAGTCCAGTTCCTTTTTTATGAAAGAGCCAAGCCCATAAACAGAAAACAATTGAAAAAAAAAATCTGTAATTAGATGAATTAAACAAGTACACACGTATTTATTTTCTCATAGGTTCGATAAGAATGATAATATTCAAGAGCCGAAAAAGTTTGAAATGAAACTATACGGTAGAGCAGCAGCAATAATTATCTTTCTACTCTACACTTAATTCTTATTTGCTTCGATTCATGTTTTGCCTGGCCGAGCCACTATACCACCACCGCCAAACAAAAAAAGTTGTAATTACATCGAAGCAGCATAATATTTGTGCTTTAATAATATGTTCTCGTACCACGATTCCATTTTCAGTTCACGACCGAGAAGAAGAAGAAAATGATGATGGAGAAGTATATTAGAACTGACAACAACATTAGTGTACAAACACCTTATAAATATTATTATGATGTGCCGATGGTGGTGGTAGTGTACCAATGATGAGCAAAGCAGCAGAAGAGTAATTTGTATTTACCTTTGAAGCATTATTATTATATGATCATCTTCATCGTGAATCTTTTTTTATTTTAAATTTATGCTTTTTTTTTCTTGTCTCGAAATATTAAGACGAATATTATGTAGGTAAGAAAAATGTAAGTACAACGAGCAAAAAAAGTATTCAAGTATCGATCGATAATATCATCGTCCTGTAAATACAGAGGTATAAGTATTTCCCTATCAGGCATCCTGATGGCAATTTTGCATTAGAGATAGTATTATGTAGGTACGCAATCATTTATTATCGTTTAGCGTACATGGATTAAACTCTCCATATTTTTTTATTCAACCAGTCAAAGTCAACCTAACAATTAAGTTACAACGATCCGTCAGGGTGGCATGATGGCATGTATATGGAATTGAATCGTTTTTAAATACAAAAATTCTTAAGTCTTCTCAAGGAATTTATTTTTTTTACATTGCCAAGTTCAGATTTTTAATAGCTATGATATTACTTGCAATTATGATTACATGCCCATTGTCCATTAAAGGTGAATTAAAATTTTTTCTGTAATACTAAAAGAAAATGTGAGGTTCACAATATTACTTTAGAGTTAATTAAAAGCTACGTATGGATAAATCCTCTAGTGAGTTTTTTTTTAATATGCAAAAAAAACTCTTATGAGAAGTACTACATCAGTTGAGACAAAAAAAAATTCGTAATATTTTGGCTGCGGTTAACTGATCGATTACCCTTTTGTACTAATAACATGTTTTCCCGTTTTTAATCGCTCTCTACGACTATCATGTAAAGCAGTAGTTTTACTTTTTTTTATGTAGAAGAGAAAGGTCAAATCTTTTATCCGTTGTTGTTTTAATTCTTTTCCTTGATGATGATGATAGATGCACATATTAAGAAGGAAAAAAAAAACTTGAAACATTTATCGTTATAGTTGAAGGTGGTATTTAAGAAAATTTGTTATTAGTTCTCTCAAACTCAAGTGAAGATGTTCATTTATTACTACTTGCTTTGCTGGTGATTATAATGAAGTTTTAATATTTATTCTGCATATTTATTCTTGAGTAATTTTAAAATCTCTCCGTTTTAATACCTGTTTGTATTCTCATTTCTTGAACAGACAGATGAAATGTATAGAAAAGCGAGTTACTGCTAATGAAGGTATGTTTGGATCTACATACACCACATCAATAAATTTTTATGATTAATTCGATTAAATTATCACATTTGCGTCACTGATTATTAAAGTTTCCCTCTCTTGAAGCTGAAAATGCTTTGCATTAATTGAAACATCAATTTTGTTTTTGAAAGTTGCTTCAAGCTTTTTTTTTGTGTCAGAGTGGAGAGTGGGTGTCTGCTTCAAACACATCCATCCGTCGTCCATTTGAGAAAGCATCCTGGTACCAGTACAAAAAGTAATATTTTTTTTCTTGTACACAGTGTACAGTAAGCAAGCGTGTAATAATAATGATAAATATGAGGTCCCATCTGCGTGGTACAAATGCAAAAGACAGGAGGAGAAAAAAAAAGACATTCATAAAAAATGAGAAGAAAGAAGAAGAAGAAAAAAAAAATAGAAAAAGATAATAATGCATACATACCTCCGTAGTAGTACATTTTTAATAAAAAAAGAGAATATTTATTTTTTTTATAGATGAAATGATACATAAAGCTTCCACATCACATCACCACTGCAATAATTTCATTCTGCTCAGCCCTGAATCAATTCATACATGGATGGATG
>JAHZMZ010001571.1:0-18333 GCA_027743805.1 Lepidocyrtoides sp. E14 | reverse complement strand
ATTTAGGCATTTATTGTACCCTTCCCAAAACAAAAACAATGTCATTGTCAGGTTCTAATAGGTAAGTAGTAAAGTGAGTCAAAAATGATAGAAACAATTTTTCGTTTTCACTCAAAATCATAGTTGATCATTTTTTTACGTGTGTGCATACATAACATTTTACCTTCCTTCTCTTTCGCTCATCTTGTTTTTTTATAAAGTCCACCACGTACTTGTATGAACACGAGTTCAATTAGCGGATGGACATACATGTTCTCATCGCTAAGCTGACTGGTTAAAATCAAGTTCCCTTATTTTCCTGCAAAAACGCATGTAAAATGAAAAAATGTACTTATTGAAATAATACCTTTTTTTAAAAATCAAAACAGAATGATTGTTCCTTGACTGTTGTTGAACCAGATTGGCGTTTCTCTCTTGTTGATTATTGATGTTTGTTTGGGTGCACACATGTACGTGATGAAATGGAGATTTTCTGCGTTTTGTTCTCTTTTAAAATTTTTTTTTGGTGAAGAAGATAAATAATGACGATAATACATGGCATGATAGTAGTAGTAGTAGTAGTAGAGTTTGATGGTGATAATGAAGACAAGTTTTACTGAAGATGAGCCACATCTAAATAATGATATTATGGTTTATGGCTTTCTTAAAGTCTGAAGCAACCTGTAGACAGAGGATTATTGTATGAATAGAATGCGGTGAAAGAATGAATGAATTTCATACAATAAAAATTAAAGTAACCCAAAAAATATATATTATACTGCTTCAAGGGCTTAATGATGATTACTGCCATTTTTCTTCTGCAGCCATCATTCACAGCATTTTTGTTCTGCCCTTGTTCTATTATATGACTGCCCATCTTGGTTGATATACTGATAATGGTCAAAAATAAACATACCTACATAAATAAATATATGGCCGTTTAGCGGATTGGCAAGACTCAGGATTAAAAAAAATGAGTGCAAGTTGTATTTTTTTCCATTGTAGTAGTAAAAATAAAAATGAATCTGCTTTGCGTTTCGCCTTTTGCAGTTATAAGATACATGCCTAAGTATAGACTTACACTTATATAGACATTTAAACTGAACTGATAAGGTTTCTGGTTTTTGTTTGATGTCTGTAAAATGCAAAAAGAAAAAATATTAGGTATGTATGTATGTATGCATAATATGTTTTGCCATCAGATTGATTAACTTGTCGTTTATCAGTAATTATTGTTATATGCAGAGTAATCAGCAAAAAAAAGAAGAAACATAAACGATAAGAAGACGTACAAAATATTAAATTGTTAGGTGAGTGGATGGCTTAAATGAAACGTGTTTTGCAAAAAAAGGATGATTCAAATCTTGATGGCAGTTATTACCGCAAAAAACGGGTGCCGGAATAGCTAGTTGTAGAATGTAGAGGCTACATTGCAGGTTATAGATGCATTTGCATTGAAGCTCAGTAGTAGTAGTAGTACTATGATTTTCGCAGTTGGCGATCGATGACCGTCGTAGTAAATAGCACAGCAAGACTCAATTTTTGAAATAAAAAAGTGCAAATAGGTACATAAAAATAAAATGCGACTAGCTTCAAGCACTATAAATTAAATTGTGCTTTAGTAAAAAGTATTTTACTACCACCAGCAGACGTTACTGATTTAAAACCGGCTCCGATGCAGTAAAACAATTGGGAATAATGTGTAAACAAACTTTACACATTTATTATAATGCAAGAACCGCAACGTACGTAAGTCAATCACTTTTTTTCGCCACTTGTTATTCAGTAATATATAACAGGGCTTAATTGTACACAAAAAAAGATAAAGTTTTAAGCCTAAGCACTTAATTAGGAGACATATAATATGTAATAGTGTAAAATAATGTGGACTAACTCGTGAGAAACTATTGCACCCAATTAAATGCATGCAATAATAACTAGGATTAAAGTATACAGACCGTACTCATCACTTTTTTTTGGCAGATAGTGTTTAACTGTTTGTTGACCCTAGTGAACTTTTTTTACATAAAATTTTTAAATTTTTGCTACTTGCTACAACACCTATGCATATAACGGATGTAATAAAATTTCCAAAAAAAGTTGGAAAATGCAAAAAAAAAGACAAGTGTATATACCTAGCATGCTTGCACAGGAATCGAGTAACATGTATCATTTTTTTCTACTGATTTACACCTTTGATTTATTTGCAATAATGCTAATTTGTCTTGTTCCCATCATAGTAAATCTTCGTCTTCTTATAACATATACTGCTGCTGCGCTATGCTTTAAATGCCGGCACACAGGCTTTAAATGCAAAGTACATGCTATATGTACTCACGTTATACTTTTACCAGTAGCTGTAATATTGATGATTCCTCATCTTAAAAATAATTGACAGGTGTGTATACATCAATGTACTAGAAATACCTAGATAAAAACGAGAAAAATCTTTTTATTTTTTATTACGTGTGGGTACATTGTATAATAATAAGTAAAATCGCTGCTGCCATGATAGGAAAAGATGATGATGATTTGCTCCTCCTGTTGATGAGGATGATGATGATGATGATGAAGATGATGGTGATTTTTTAAGAGAAAACTTGAAAAGTGAGTGCGTTTCTTATTGCAAGAAACAGTTACAATAATATATGTATCCCACATCATATCACACACATGCCTACATATATACTACACATAATATCGTGCTTACTTATTTATTCTAGTCTTGTTATTATTTTTCCCCCTTTTTCTTCAATAGTGGTAATGGTTTAGTGCACCAGTGACTGACTGACTGACTATCATAGACGAACCTTTTCAAGTACTCCTGCAAAAAAAACATTTCTCTTACTTTTTTTTTATAATAGTAGCTGCGTGTGTGTAGTGTGAGTGTGTAGGCTGTTGTAGTTGCCAGCGATAGGTAACCACTGTAGAAGTTGAAGTCGACAGCGACCCAAGGTTACTAACTGCCATCATCATCACCACCATCACTAGTGCTTCCACACAGTACAACGGAAAATTTCAAGTTTGTAGCAGTTGCTATTGTGCGGTTGTCGTACATGATGATGCACTAGAAGAAGTGATATCATAATAATAATCACTAGTATCATTACTATTCAAAAAACTGCAAGAAGACGACTACCTACAAACTTATTATTATTATTGCTTGCTGCAACAGCGCTAGAAGAAGTGCACTTTTCTTGTTCGCATTGTCATCCTCAATGCCAACAATGCAACGGTCGCAGTGAAGTACAAGACAACAATAACAACGTCATCGTAATAATAATCAACCTTCTCATCAAACAAGAGATTTCACCTTTTTTCATCATCCCTCTATTCATTTATTACTATACTACCATTATTTGCAACTTTCAGAAGTCTCTTCTTCTGCTTCTACAACTTTTCGTCGTCTTCTCTATTTAGTTTGTTTAGTTAGTTGTTGTACATATAGCTAACTAACTTACTTACTTACTCCATTGTTAACTGTATTGTTACCACTTTGCTGCATTTACACACACAATATATCAAGATTAATCGAGAAACAAGTATCTATTCTGCATGCGTCGTCAGCATATTAGAAACATGGAATATTCAAAGTAGAAATCCAAGTAAAATGTGAGGAAAAATATCGGTGTGTAAAAAAAAGTTGTGTAATGGATGGATAAAAGAGGGAAAGGATTCGGATCCGTTTTTCTGTGATTTTTTTTCTTCTCAATTGGTGAATAAATTAATTTATTTATCTTCTAAACAATAGAATAAGTTCCGGTGAAAGTTTTCTTTTGAGAGAAGAAGCACAAAAAGACGGCGGCGGAGGAAGTTGTGAAAATGCAGTGAATAGTTTTGTTTCTGGAGAGAAGTTGTTTACCATAATTTAATATTTATTTGAGTTTATTGGAATCGGTTTGCTCAAGGTAGGTAAAAAAATAGTCTACAAATACTTATGTATATGCATAGTGTAATATCAGGGGGAGAATATCACCAACGAACAATAAAAGTTTAAAAATGAGAAATTGCTCTTCGTTCTACCGTGGGGAGAGTTGAGATAATTCTACTAGAATTGTCTTGTTACCGTTGTTTTTATCGATATTTTTTCTTTTGAAATTATATCAAAATCAACATTAAAGTTTTCATCGAAAACATTATTCTCCAATCACTAAAGTTTAATTTTTTTTCTCACATGCAATTAAAGTGTTGTTTTGTTGGTGTGTAAGTGTTGCTCGCATTATAGTTTATCTTGTTATAATAGAGTAATGAAATTGGCATTAAATAGAAAGACTATTAACATTTTTTTATCCTCATCATCCGTATCAGTGCAAGTAAATAAAAAAGGAAACGCACAATGTGGATTTCATTAGTGCATGATAAATTACTGATGATAAGCATGAAAAATTCCCTTTTGGCATTTCTTGTGCGTGCCTGAGGTATTCATACATCATTATTATGATAAAAATTCTTTTACACGGGTAGATTGGCTAAGTGGGTAAGTGTTACTACTTTGTTCACCACCGTTGCCTTTCTTTTTCTACGCCAGAGTCGGCTCGGCTAGTGGCAACAGCTGAACTTCAACTGAACTCTGAGGCAAGATATCTCGTTGCACCACAGTATCATCATCTAACTAAACCTTCATAATTTATATATATCCACGTTCATACCTACTACTAGTAGCTTGGCTTGTTTGACCACAATCACGAACCCATCATGAGAGGATGATCCCCAATCCCCCTCATCATCATCATCATCAGCATCACGCTCAACAGATTTTTTTTCACTCTATTCATCTCATCCTCACCACTGCATAACCAAATCAAAGGGGTGGTTTTAAAATCCTTTCTTCTGACCGTACTAATCTATTCTATCAAAGGGTTGATGGCTGGTGTTAGTAGGTAAATAAAAATGTAATGTGTAGTACGAAGCCAGCATATTCAATGAGTATCTTTTGGGGTTAGGATAAGCATTAGTCATTTTCTAAGCATTTTATTTGGCTAAGAGGATGAAGGAATATTTTTTCTTACTTACACACTATAGTATACTCAAATGACTAGTAGTAGTAGTAGTAATCTAACATGAATCATTGCTCAAGTTATAGGAGACGACAAGTTGAAGAGGCATTGTGTGACCAGTGTTGTTTTTGATAACAGGTTACCGGTCGACCAGTCGCTATAATAATGTAAAGCCAAACTAAAAGTCTCATCTGTTGTATCCCTTTACTTTTTCGTTACCCCAACAAATGAGCAGGACGGTATAGAGAGTTTGATTTTTTTTAAAGTCTACCATCCCCAATTCATATAGTGCTTATATAAGTAGTAGTTATATTTAATATTAGTGCTTTAATAATATATATTTGTATTTCTCATTTTTGCTTATGATGATGATGATGATCAAGTGAAGAAAGTCATCTTTTCTGCATCATCTCTTTGTTGTCCTTCCCCGTGTCGAACACACTGCGGTGACTTTTTTTTCGCAAAAAGTTAGAAGAAGAGGGCGAAAAAGTGCCCCGTTCACACTAAGCTTGCCTACACACGACCGTCTCTCTCTCTCTCTCTCTACATAATATCCATATATATACATATCTGTTTCTTCTATCATCTATAAAATGCAATAGGAGACATTAGACTAGAAAACCAGTTTCTAAACAAAAATTACGAACGACGCGTGCTTTCAATTCCAATAGGAAGGAAGTAGTAGTTGTTGTTGTCGCTTGAGTACTCTTATTATTCGTTTACAACATGCATAATATCTTATCTGCAGCACTGGGTAGTTAGTTAGCATAAATAATATAAAGGTACTAAATAGATTTCGATTCTGTAAAAATGTTTAATGGTTGAACATCCTTTAGGTATAATTGGTTGTAGGCACAAATTACAAGAAGAAAAAAAAACATACTTGTTATATGGTTAGGTTTGGTGATCACAACAACATCAAACAAGTCACAAACCCTTTTGCAATCAAGGTTTCTTTAAATTTGGGAATACCTAATCATCCCCACCAATCTACCTTTTTTAGATGAGATCATCCAGTCTTCTTGAACATGCATATCATTTGCCTAGTTGCCTAATAACTCTAATAGCTCAGTGTGTTGACTACGCTGTGTGATCTTTTTGATATTTGATGGTGAGGAAAGTGGCATTAGAAAAAAGAAAACGAAAGACGCTCAAAACAAAAAATTTGCAAAAGTGTGCACTATAGTGAATACTGTAATATTATGCATAATATCATATTATCACAATGTCAGGCGTCATCATTCTCATCTGTTNAAAAGTGTGCACTATAGTGAATACTGTAATATTATGCATAATATCATATTATCACAATGTCAGGCGTCATCATTCTCATCTGTTGGCGCAACCAACATTTTAAAAGGGCACACAATTTACTTACCACCATGCCGCATAAAATACCTATTGATTTTTTGAACTGTTGTTACTACTAACTGCAACTACCTCTTGTCTTGTCACATTGTACCTAGTTGAACTTGATGATGATGATATTTTATCACGATCGTGAGTATCATCCTCAAGGACCTTTAGAAAATCTTTTGGGTAGCTAGCTGTAAAAAAATGCTCACTTTTTTTTGCTGACAAACTGAGCGTAATAATAATAATAATAGCAACAAAGATAGTATTTTAAGTGCTGTTGACTACTTTTTAATGGCGTCCTCTCGTCATAGTTGGTGCCTCAATTTAGGATGTAAAAATGAAAGCATATTTGATATATAAATGCCAACTAACCATCCTACCAAGAAAGAACATGAAGAAACAATTTTACATTTTTCAATCTTCAACTTTTTATGTATCAATCCATTTAAGTAAATGGAAAAACAATGTTAACCATTTTGCGTGCGGTAGGTAGGCACCACAATGATGATGAGCGATTATGATGACAACGATGATGATGGTGATGATGATGAGGATTCATTTTTGCTGTATATATTTTTCCATCTTTTTCAAACTGAAGACAGTCAAGTGACATTTTAAAATAAAATTAAAAGTTGAATTCGGGAATGTAATTGAGCATGTGCATGTATGTATGTATGTGCGTAGTACATTTAAGCAAAGTGAATAGATTTGCTCTAGATATTATTGCTATTTGAATGCTATTTTTTTAAAAAAAGCTTAATCATTTCGCAGTTTCTCCTTTTCATTTTTTCTTTTTCAACATATTTTATGAATTTATCATAGTGAGTGAACGAATTAGTACGTGAACAAGATTACGTTTTGTGCTTTTTAATTTTTAGATTGATGCATATTGCATTTTAAAATGAATGAAAAGTAGATTTACAATGAGTTTGGTTGCACAGAAGAAAAGTGAACAATGCACACATAGACGGTAGTGGTGAGTAGGGGAAAGCAATAAAAATTATGTCACGTTCAGAACAACGCAAGGCACGATCATCATCATCATGCAAATCAGCAGATTATCAGATCAAAGATAACAGCGTTATTATATTGCTTACTTCGTTTTTGAATAATCTCTGCTACCTGCGCGTCATTTTAGGTACTAGACTGTGAAAAAAAATATTATCTTTTTTAATGTAAGTAGTCCTCTGCTGATATGGGAAAAGTTTGACGAATTTTGGGATTTAAGTTATTAAATTTTTTTTGAAGATTTACAAAAATCCTCCCTGAACATTACCTATTAGGTTTTTTCTTCATACTACTACTGTCCAAATTCTCATGATTTATATCATGACCAGTGGTCACGTCTCTAGAAGAAAGGCGTCAAGATAGCTGGCAAAAAACATGGTTGTAGTAGTAGCAGCAGCAGCAGTAGTAAATCTAGGCTCTGTTATTATTACCTGTAACACTAAATTGTTTTCGACTATGACAAGCAAGGTAACTAGTGTGCGCTAAACTGAAGGAAAAAAGGCACTAAAAACGTGCACATTGATATTGCAGGTACTTTGCTCACTTACACAAATAAACATGTTTATAGGGATATTTATGGGCAGTTTTTTCGTTTTACTCTCATGTTTTGGGTTGTTTAATCTTTTCAGTTTGATGATGGGATGTTTGTATGAAAGGGAAAACTCTGCGCAAATAAAATACAGATAGGCTTTTGTGTGGTGAATCGCCGCAAGTTTATAAGAAATAAACTTTTTTAATGACTCCCTGTCCTGTTGCCTGCCTTCATCATATATCTGTCGTTTGTCATAACTTGAAGCAAGGCACATCATTAAATATACTTTTAATCATTTGAAAAAAATACTCTGTAATTATGTACAGAAATATGCAAATAAATGTCTTAATTGTATTCTCAGACAACTGTAATCTGTAAAAATTAAAGATTACTTGAAATGAAGGAAATTTTTTTTGGGAAAATAATATTTTTATAATATGTATGACTTTTTGCTAAGAAAATGATTTTGAGAAGATTACATACCTACTCAATAAACATAATGAAGTGCAGTTGTTCGCTAAAATGCATTTTCCTTTGAAAAATCCGATTCCATCTTTTTTAGAAAATTCAATTATTCTTCAATCGCATCACTTGTTTGTACTCAAATTATCCTTCACATTGCGGATTCACGTTTGTAATTTCATGTAGGATGAAATGTGAAGAAAATTACTTTTATCGCCATTTTTGTACTTTAAGTATATGCACGCGCGCTTAATAAATAATTCAATTCCCCATTGTTTTTTATTCGTATTAAGGGTAGCAAATAAAAAGAAGTCATTTTGCATTAATTTTGTCGCTTTGTCATCATCGGTTCTTATTTGAAAAAGAAATTGAGAAAATCTATTAAATCAATGCCATCTTTTTCTCAAACTCTCTCAGGCATGGCTTTTCCCACTTTCCAAGAACTGGCAATTAGTACTACTCAAAGCGCCTTACTGTAGCTCTAGCATTATATTTACCATTGTTTATAAACAGATACGTAATAATGAGCATAAAAAAGTGTTGGAAGTTAGTGAAGGATGTGATGACAAAAAAGGTAACTCGAGTACCTGATAAAGTGCTAAGCAGAGGGGAAAAAAATGATAATAGATTGTTAATGTTGATGCCGAAAGTGCAAACTATTACAGCAGCAACATCAGCAGCAACAACAACCGTATCAGGTTATCTCATTAACCACTTATTATTACTTTATTTCAAATTTTTAAACAAAAGCGTAATCATTCGTAAATTTAAAATTTGGTAATTTGAGAAAGTAACAAAAAATAGATTTTTTTTACTTACGTTTCTTACATCTTCTGACAAAATGATAGAAACGTGAAGGTAGGACCATCAAAATGATCAAAAAAAATGTTAAAAACAAACTTGAGTAAACCCTTAGTTTTCAAATGCAAGTAAAAGTGGCAAAAAGACATGTAGACATCTTTTTACACTTATGTTTATTACATGAGCAAATAGTACACGCATGATTGAAAAGAAAAAAGAGGCAAAATAAATTTTTTCCTTCTTAGAAGTGTAGGTAAATGCGAGACATTTTGCGAACAAACGAAGATGAAAGTGGAAAATTACATGAGACAAGAAGACAGTGTAGTAAAGCAACAGTAACAATGACGGTGCGTTAATGCTCGAATCGTCTTTTCGTTAAGCATGGGTTGCTAGTTTACTGCACGCTCACACAACAGTGTTTTGTTCAGTGCTCAGTGACCTTGACTTTTGAAACCACTGTGTGCAATAATAATGGCTACCTATAGATGGTAATAATCATAATGATAGTAGCGTACAAGAAAAAATAAGGAGTGGTTTGATTGTGTACCTGAATGGTTTTTCGTTTTAAAGCTAATACTCATCTCGAAACCAAAATGCATCCTGAAACAAAATAGTTTTACTGAATATCGCACCACCACAATTAACAATAGTTCAATTCGAGCTAGAGGAACAACAACTTGCCACCACCACCAGCGGTTTATAGAAATAATCATACAAATAGTTGAATTTGGTGCACGATTGATTTGGGTTTGTTGGTTGGGAATTGTTGAGTTAAAAATCAGGCGACTGTCATCATAAATCCGAAGAAAAATACATTAAAAATGGTACAGATACTACAGCAGTCAGTACAGTGGAGGAGAAAATGGAGGACGCTGCGAAATCAATGTTCGGCAGTGCCATGGGTTTGTTTGATAGTTTCATTAGTAGTCCAGCAGACTACTGCTTATCATCATCCTTACCCCCCACCACCATCACCCTCATCTCAACATTCCCCTGCGATGCTAGTACAACAATATCAAACTCCTCAGCAAGCTCAACCGCATTCTCTATTGACGGGACCTTCAGCAATGCCTCCAAATTACTACTATACAATCGAATCTGGAAATAAGTTGGCCCAGAGACAGATGGTACCTGGACCTAGTGGAATCACTGCTGCAGCTACTAATTATCTTTTGCAGCAATTGGAAATTGAACGACAACAGCAGCATCCACAACATCGAACCCTGTCAGTTAAACCACCATCGCCCCCACCCCCTCATTCTCATCATCATCAAAATAATGCACATGCTCTTCAGCTTCTTGCTAATTTGACGCCACAGCAACTTAGTGCTTTGCAGAATGTAATTCCTACGTTGCCCCGCAGTGGTCCAGGTCCACATCCAATGATGTCTGCCCCAAATAACAATGCAGCAGGTGCTGTTGCTGTGTTGCCACCTGGCGATGGTTATCATCCCCAGTCTTCTTTTGCTTCCAGAATGGGCCCGTTTGACAAGCTTTTCAGTAAAGCCAAATCGTGGCTTCCAGATATGATGTCGGCAGGATCGGCTCATGCTGGTAAATCTGGTGGAAATGGTATTGGGGAACCAAAAATGCGGGACTTGCATAGGCTACCAAAACCACCCCAGTATCCTCTTTACGATCTCCCATCTCTTGCAATGGCTACACCACCTCCGGCACCAATCATGCACCCCATGGCATCCCTTCCAAATAGTGCTTTTGATTTGGACCAACCTCCAATCGCTCCACCAATGCAGAGCTCGAGTCCTAGGTCAGTAGGTACTGAAAGGTCGGGTGGAAATGGAGCATCCCATTTCAATCAACAAAACTGGATCAATCCAAGTCCTACAATGTCTACCAACAGGAGAAGCCACAGACCTATACCTCAGAGACCACCCAAACCAAGTAGACCTTCCTTCTTGAGAAGTGCACTAAGTCGCGCCCACAAAAAGTCAAGACCAAGTGTAGAGCCTCCCTCAAACTACAACAGAAGGAACCACGGTCCTCCCCCATCGGCGGGAAGACAGCCACCTCCTCGTGGTGTTAATGCAGGAGCCAGGCCCAGAAACCCAAACCTCACCACAAAGCCTAAGAAGAGCGGACCACCAAAGGGAAGATATACATCTAGTTCAAGACGACCACCATCACAAGGACCGAGCTCGGATCCATTTGGAGCATCACAGGGATTTGATCACCCCATGGCTAGTAATCTATCCCCAGCTCAGAGCCCTGCATTGGGAAGACCATTGAGCTATGAAGAATACATGGCGAGACCAAGTCACTCATTTACTGATGATCCATGGAACTTTGATCCTTTTGCAAATCAAATGAATCAAGGACTTCATACCCACGCCTTACGATACAACTACGATCCTCTTGGTTAGTTAGTCATTATAACTGTTTAAGATTGTACCTATTTTTGATCACAAGTATTTTTAATATTTGGGATTTTGTTGATTTTAGGAATGAACGCTTTAGACACAGAAGCGAACAGTCATTTGGACCCAAACAAGTTGAGCTATCCCGGTGATTCTTTTAATCAAGACATGGTAAAAGACGCTCCAGGAATTCAAGGCTCTTCTCAGATTGGAGGTTGGGATAAGCCATTCAAGAAACGCCCATACAGCGATCCTGAACTAGAGCTGACTCCACCTGGAACAAACTTGGGATATGGCTCAAGTGGTAGCTCTTTCAGTTCCTCTCCTAGCGACCCATATGAACAACCTCCCTCTTCTCTCGGCTCCTCATCCAAGCGTTACAAAAATCCTGGAAGTAGCACATTCCCAGGAGATTCTCTGAGCGGAGGTCGCCTCGGTGAAATCTCGTCCATGGACCATTTAGAAGGTGGATCTGGTCTTCCCTCATTCAATAATGGAGATCAAGAAAATGGAAATGAAGCTCCCACTGTAGATTTGGAAAGTTTGTCTAATCAAGACGAAGACGGTATGAGTGGATTAGAATTTACGATTGAAACTAGCATGGACAAGGGCGCAGGATCAGGAGGTGGTCTAGAGGAATCCCCACAACCAGACCCACATCCACTCGGACCAATGCAACCTGCAGCCGATCCATTTCTCTCAGATCAATATAGTCCATACGCCGATCAGTCTGCTCCGGTCGGTTCCTCATTACCTGGGACTCCCTTTGGTCCTGGTGGGTACAGACCAGAACGACAACGTTACGGTAGAAGAAGAACAAGAAATAATCACGGACAAGCTGCAGTTGGAAGAAGAACTTTGAGAACCAGAGGAGCTCAAAACCAGCGTGCAGTCATTGCACAGCCAACCCAATCAGCGTCAGTACCTGAGGGAGTTCAAATTTTCAATGAAATCATTCGACCACAATTAGTTCAGTCATCCGCAAAAATAAGTCATCCTCAACATGCAGCTCTTAGAAGACAATTGTATAATGCAATCAGACAATCGGCTAGGAAGTAGTATCATTATAAATTTTAGAAACGAGTTTTGTTACTTTATTTTTTGTACGTTTTTAAATAAAATTTTAAGACAAACACGAACGTGAACCAAAAAATGACTATATTTTTATATGTATTTAATTAAATATATATTTATTTTTATACCGTAAATGAACGGCTGTAAAATATAATAATGATAATGCATTTTTTTGGTTGTGGATCGTTTCTTGGATGAAGCTCATGTCACTCTTAGGTTGGACTGTGTTGCATAATAAAATATTTTAAAATGTGTGCAAAGCATGATAATGTGTGTGGTACCTTGTTTCAAAAAAGTTTTTAAAATTTTTTATCCATATTTTAATAAATTGTTGTGTTGTGTGGAGTACGTAAGTATTAAGTATTATTAAAAAATTGCTTCGCCTGAAAACAAATTTTAATAAAAAATTAATGAAAAATGATTATCCGACCGAGAGCTCCTTATTGAACCATACCTCAAATAATGCTAATATAATCTGCGAAAATAAAACATGATTGGGAAACATATTTTTAAACTTTGTCATGCTAGAAAATCTTCAAAGTGTATTCACCTGGATTAATCTGATCGAGATAATGACCTTTTAAAAATTAAATTTCATGACTTTTATGTACCTATATTATGCCATTTCACAAGATATGTATCTGCATGATTGATCGAGTTCAATTTAGCTTTTCCTACAAATAATATCTGCAATCTTGCATAGAGTCAACAAAAATTCTGTCAATGACTGATTTCAGCAAGGATGATACTGATGACAAAAGTTGGAGAGAAATGGATCCATACAAATTTTTAGAAATGTACATTATAGGAAAGTGATTTTGTCCACAGTTTACTCAACGAGTGCAAGCTCACCGAGAAGCCGTCATGTAAATCGTTCATCGTCCTCTCTTTCTGTTCACATCTCATAATATCCATTCCAAAATCAAAGTTGAAAAACTTCCCCATAAAAATTTCCCATTCTATCACGCCCAAAAATTCCTCTAAATACTGACTACATTTACTGGTGACTAAAATTGTAAAAAGATCAATAGATAATCCGGTTTTGCAGAGAAGACGTACAATTTATTTTGCTGATGTTTGCGTGGGCCACCTCCCTCACACGAGACAATGAGCCAGCAGCAGCAGCTAGCAACCACATCATCCAAAACCAAGTACATGATGATGATATTATTCCACTCCACTAAACTGGCACCCCTTTCATTCCTTTCTTTCTTGCTCTTCTTCCTACACGGACGGAAAACGTGTTCCTACATCAATTTTTTTTTACTCGCTTTCTTGAGTTCTCCATGATTCTCCCAATTTGGAAAGTGATTGCAATGTTATTGTTAGTAATAAAATATGTGAAGAACCCACGAAGATGGAGTGCGAGAGAGAGAGAGACGTAAAGGCATGATATGAGCAAGCTGTTCTACAAGAAAATTTTTTTACACTTCCCTCACATCGCATCTTTTTAAACTTCAGCAGCCGTCAGCCAAGAAGCAGCTCAACCGGAGCATAGACGTTTGCTTATTAACGCATTTTTCAACGTCGCCCACGCATCCCATATCCCCATACAAATGAGCAATAATACTATCTGCTAAATGACTCCTTACACCAGATAAAAACGAGCAGATACCCTAATCACCACTACTGTCGCTATTGTGGTAAGAATAAAAAAGATAATGATAAAGCATTATAAAAACTGAAAGCGTAATAATAATATTATTATTATCGTGCACTACACTTAAAAGCAAAATGTGCGTATCGAGTAACTGCTTGCAAATAAATGAGATCACTTTTATGCTCTCTGCTTTTTTTTTGCTGATTGACACTCATTACTTTCGTTCTTGTACGTGTCATATCGCATTTTATGACAAATTAATATGCTGTAAAAATGGATAGAAAAAAACGGCTCTTTCATACAACTACTTATATCTCATTTATTTTATAGGCAGTTGATTTTTTTGGTACAGAAAAGGTCCATCAATGACGTCCCCCTCTTTTAACAAGAAACGACATTTTCAATGTCAAGATCAGGTTTTGTTGCTGTCTGCTTGTACTAAATAAATACCTACGTGTTATACTGTGTGGCTGTTTAATATCAAAAAATAAATAAAGGATGCACCATACCACTACTAGATAAAAAAACAGTATAGATCAAGAAGGAAAATGAATAGACCAGATTTTTCTGTGATTACGCATTTTGCTCTATATAATGGACTGATATGTAATCAGTACATTAAAATGGACTTTCTAATGGTAAAACAGCAAAACTAGAGGGTTAAATTTTGCCATTGACGCAGCTACCAATTTTGTTTTTAACGCAAATTTCATACGTTTATTATTTCATGGGGCGACTTTTGTGTAGGATTTTAGCCCATTAGACCTCTTCTTGATTCGCCTCCACTTAATATTTGCTAATGTGGAATACTAATGCTTTGTAATAATATTTTTTTCACTGTAATTTTCTGCGTATCATGGACAAATATTATTCAGCTGCTCATCATGACAAAGCTGCTGCTGCGCTGCTTTCAAAGTTATTATCATTAGCAGCCGTTCTGTTCAGACGGCTATGGTTATTACACGATCACCAAGAAAATTGCTATTATTTTCCCTTCAGTTAGTGGGGTCGTTTGGTGCATGTTCGTTCGTTATATAAAAAAATACTTTATGCACTTTACCAACTATGTACGTCCTATAGATACTCATCCACTATCGCATATTTTTCATGGTAATAAGTAGCCTGCAGCGGCACCAACAATGGCGATTCTAATAATAATTCCAACAATAGTAATGTAATGGCCAACTGGGGAAAGAGCTAAAAGCATAAAAATAATTTGTCATGTTCCCAAACTCCCAACGAAAAAAAATCCATCTGTCCATAAGAAGAAAGAAGAAGCTTCTCCATTCCAGCGTGCCATAAAATGTGTGATCCTGCACTTTACTAGTAGTAGTACAGTGCAAACAACTACAACAAACAGTATACGATTATGGCAAATTTTCTGCATAAAAAACTAATGCATCATTGCTTCTAGGTACTATACAGCAAAAATAAGCGTCCGCATGTCGTGCATCCATTTAGTCCTTCAACTTTCAAAAATCCATTTACTGTGTAAATCTTTTAAAAATCAAAAGATATTTTGTAGTATTTTATATACTATGAATAATATTACATATATATCAGATGAGATACTGATATACACTTTGCAAAGAGAAGATGTATAATACATTTTCTGCATCATGAACTAAAAATTGGATGATAATATTATAGTGGGTACATCATCATCATATTCTATACTGCACAAACCATGTTCTTCTTCTTATTTCTTGATATTATTTTTAATA
Organism: Lepidocyrtoides sp. E14; assembly: GCA_027743805.1. NCBI lineage: Eukaryota > Metazoa > Arthropoda > Collembola > Entomobryomorpha > Entomobryidae > Lepidocyrtoides > Lepidocyrtoides sp. E14. Next base: position 2,425 of record JAHZMZ010001571.1, on the reverse strand, counting down.
ATAATAATAATAGTAGTAGTAATGTAGACGGCAACGAGCCATCCGAAACCAACAAAAAAAAGTTACGTAGGTGTTGTTAGTTTTTTTTTCTTTCCCTTTTGAACCGAAGTAAACTGTTCGTAAGCTTTTAAGCCGTGCATGCAGACTAAAAGTCCAAGAGAACGAACGAGACACATTTTTTATTGTTACTCTTCTCGTCACACAGCTACAGCTATAATAACCATATAGCTATCATCATTGTCGTCTACATCTAGAGATTTTTGTTCAATGCTCCTTCTCCTTCCATTATTACTATAGCTACTTCTACTTACTACTACTACTACTACTGCTGAAAGTAATAATGCAAAATGCAATAGCAACTACAAAAATTTTCTTCTTCTTCTTTTTTCAGTATGATATAATGCATCTAACCTGAAGCCATATTAGAAAACCCCATAATTTCCAATATGAAAAAAAAATCATATAAGTTTGCAATTCAATCCGACACGATTATGGTACACACACATGCAATGCATAAAAACATTCTTGGAGAATGCATAATATACAATGCATCCACACACGTAACGTGTGCAGTAGTAAGTAGTAATCGCGCAATACTTATTTTTTGTAAACTGAAAACTAATACAAGTATGCACACAAGTTCGGTTTCCCTACTACTTCTTTACTTTCTGTTTCTACCGTCCGTCCACATTTACAACTGAACACGGACTACATATTATAGAGGGACACAGAGCATTTTATACATAGGTATTTGTACTACGTACAAAAGAGTTAGGTTCACAATCAAATACATTTTTACTCAACCTCCCTGAGCTTGTATTTAAAAAGAGCGGAGATTCTACTTTTTAGCTTATATGCAATATGTAATAATATTTTGTGAACCTCTCTCACACAGTAGTAGTGGATCCCATATTATCCCATAACCAAAAAAGCTTGTCGTAAGTCGTAAACATTCTCTTTTGCTGAGCAACGAAAACGAAAGCAAAAAACCGTGTGTGTGTGTGTGTGTCTGTGTTTTGTGACCGTACCTATCACCTTCTCCCATAATACCTTCATTCATTCACTTCAGTTATACTGAGACAGTGATCCGATCCACTACTTTGCTGTGTGTCCTCTTCTTATTCCTCATCTTCTTCAACTTGTTTGTGTTGTGCGTTTTGTTCACTTTTTACTTTACTTACGACCTTCTTCCCAATCCCAACTGCCTTGTCTTGTCGGTCGGATCAAATAGAAGTAGTATTTATTATAAGTTCATTTTTAATCTTGTTTTTCATTCTGTGCCGTCTGTGACTTTGACAGTGAATTTCTCCGTGATAATTGCGGAATTCGAGGGATCTCAATAGCAGATTCGGTTTTGCCGGGAAGAAATTCAGTGGAAACGAGGATAACGGTGTGTACTAGCCAGCTATTTTAATATAACAGGTAGGTCATAAAATTTAATATAATATTTTGGTATAAAGGTAGGTATTAAATATCATAGAGTGACGGACAACTCGCAACGCTAGAAAGGAGAAGAAACAGGACGGACGGGACGGGAGATTTTATTTAGGTGCATATGCACACAACAAATTGAACAAACACATACACACATTTACACAACTTAAGGGCTTACCTGCTTTTTTTGGCATCTTTGGAAAATTCTAGAGAATGTTTGCAACTCATGGCAATTCGATTTTTGCTTGCTTATGCTCCATTTACTACACGTACTATATGGCTATATATACGACACGTTACATGTTATGCATGTATTTTATTTGTCCTCATATAAATTACAATTCGGTTGAAGCTGTCGACACGTGTAGACAAATAGTGAGCTACATTGAGTAAAATTTAAAACTAGCACACATATAAAATTTATTAAATATTGTGCTATAATATGGCAAATTTTCTACTGTAAAGAGTATTATACAATCCTCCGTACTTGTATGGCAATGAGGGAGAAATGACAAATGATAAAATTACCAAGAAGAAATCGATACAGTCAACAGTAGTAGTGTAAATTGCATGTTTAAACATAACAATCAAGTTATAAGTACAATATTTCTGTTCTGTCTTACGCTAGTTTTGAAAAATTGCTTCATCATTTTCAACTCGGTGTGGTTCGGAGTGAATTCTGCACTAAATTTCAGACTAGACATGCATATGTGCAAAAATTTTAATTATCGTTATTATGATTTGTGTTCTATTTAACTCATTGTTATTAGACAAGAGTACAAAGACAAGTAAAAAGAGATAATGCTTAAAATGAATGAGGAATTCCAGCTAATGACGATACAATGATGATGAACGATTTGCATGTTGATGATGTAATGCAACCAACAGCGCGCGTGTAACTCTCTCCTCCTGATGTGTTTCTATTCATGATTTTTCATGTTAAATGCACATAATATGTATTTACTACTACTACTACTACACTCCACATAAC
>JAHZMZ010001570.1:0-11242 GCA_027743805.1 Lepidocyrtoides sp. E14 | reverse complement strand
CTTTTCTCCGGTGGGGGTTTCATGTTAGGCCCTTGCTGTAGTTGCTGTACAGTTGACATTCCTGTTCCTGTTAGGTTTGGAGCAGAGTTTGTACTTACACTGCTACTGCTGTTGTTACAGGATGTTGATGTTGATATTGTCGTATCCATCTTTTCTTGTTTGATGATCATAGGAGGAGGTTCGTTACTCCCAGGACCAGAACTACTTTTGGTGGGCGGAACACCGGAGGTGGCAGCAGTGTTATTGGTTGTAGGTTCTTGCTTAATTTGCACCAATTCTTCTCCTCCACCACTACCAGCGCCAGTACTACTAGCGCCAGTAACACCAGTGCCAGTACCACCAGCGGCAGTGCCACTAGCGCCAGCACCACCGGCGGTATTGGAATTATTACTATTGGTGTTATTGGAGTTTCCATTTTGACTGGATGGGGGAACATTTTGCGATTTTTGTGGAGGAGGGCCACCTTCCAACTGCATCAGACGGGGAGGAAATCTTTTTGATAGGTCTACCAATAGCATGTCAACACGCTGACGCTGAAATAAGGAGCTTGGTTCGTCCGGTTTCTTATCTTTTTTCCCCTTCTCCTCCAGATCCTTTTCTTTGAATTCCCAACTATAGCCTTTGGAAGGGTGGTAGCGGGTGTATAATAGACATTCGTCAAATGCTGATTGTAGGTGGTTTACTGAGTTAAGCTATATAATATAGTAAGATTTTCGAAATATGTTCAATTAGCATTTAAATGGTTTTTTTTCATTCAAGTCAAAAGTTTAGCATCTGAAGCAAATCAACATGAAACATGATATATTGTAATATCTTTTCTACTTTTTATTTTTTCTAGATGTATGTAGATTTAATGAGATTGAAAAATAATTAAACAATGATCTTATTCCGTTAAAACTTACACAAGTTGGTCGTTACTGAGACGCTGCATTTTCACTATTTCATTGTTGCAAGTTCGATCGTAAAACTGATTGCTTCTTTCTGAAAAGTAGTCCAACACATTTCCAGCGTTCAGAATAGGGATCCATGCCGAGTCACACCAGGAGATTCCAAGGAGATTATCTGAGGAAACAATGTCCAGTAGTAAAAAAATGGGAATGCATATGAAATATAAAAGTACATGGACGGAGGAATCTCATCTGCGCCTAGTGGATTGACTTGAAGTTATGAAGAATTTAGTGAAAAACGTCAATAAAAATCATTAAAGTAAGCATAGTTGCAACAAGTAACAGTTTTAAACTGTATTTATTACTGGTGTTTCAACCAAAACGAGAAAACATCGACAAGATATACATATATCAACTAGCCTAATGCAGGCAGATCCCGCCTATCTAAAAATCAGGCATTGCACAAACTACGCTAAACTCCTTTAATCAGCTATTCGAAGCATTCTTTTCCCGCTTCTCCTCATCGATTTGTCTTGCTTCCTGGTCCCACTCCAATGGATTCACGTCATAGTCCTGCATATTCCATTCCAACATCCACCACTTCCCCGCAATCCCAATATCCACAAATCTGTCCTTTACTTCCGACAACAGCGGTTTTAAATAGTTGCATTTTGCCTCAAATATTCCGACCTTCTTATCCACATCGTGTTTCCACACCACGGAAAACAGTTCAAAACTTTGGCACCTCAATTCCCCTTTCATTCTCTGTTTAATCAGCCTCTGTGCGTAATTTTCTGCATATGGATTCCTAATTGCGCTACTGACGAAGCTCACCTCTGTGTCATATTTGGTAAGTTCTCCTACGTAATTGAATTCAGTGGGATTTGTAGCCCACAAATAAACTATTCCACCGGTAAGGGAAAGGTAAAACGAAGCCTTTGCAGGCTTTGCTTTCGACTCATTCCAAGTGTCCACCATAACATCTTTGTAGTCGACATACAAATTCTTCCAAAACAGTCGGAATTTTTCCTTCAATGACTGTTTGGTTTCAGTGGCACCAACTACTTCTCCAACAGTGGAAACGCCAACTTTCTTTGTCAGTGTTTCTGTAATGACTGCTGCAGGAGAACTGGGAACTGCTGCTGTGCTTCCCATTTGACGATAATGAAACCATCGTAGATAGCTGAATGAGTTCCTCAACAGACTTTTCATTTCTCCTTCTTGGTTTCTAAGTGACAATGAATCACTTCTTGCAAATTTGCTTAGCTTCTTCAGTTGTCAGTTTCCAAGCTGCGTTTCTGGGAATATGAAATTATGGACACAAAGTTATCACCGCTTCTTCAACTCCAAGTCAATCCATTTCAATTTGCTTGCACTAATTGCTATTATTTAGCATCCGCATTAAAAAACAACCTTTTCCCGAGCTAATACACAGGAAAATTTTCGGACCACATGCACGATCAGCAAATTTCTATGTTCTAAAAGCTTCCCAAATCACAAACACAGTTTATATGCTTTTAAAAACTCACCTTTGTCAGTGAATGACATGACAATGCAACTTGAAGGTAATTCTGGACCTACTACCTGGGTGTAGAAGATCAAAATAAGAAGCCCAAAAAACCAACACGGTTTAACGGCCAAAAGAGCGTTGATGAAATACTTTTTCTTTCTTCACCAATAGGAAATTTAAAGGTATAAACTTCAATTAAAATTCCCAAAAGCAGTTAAATTTTTCTTTCGATTTGATTCACGTTCACCGTTAAGTCAACCGAGGAACTTACCAAGTGCAGAAAAATAACTCCTGTTCCTGTATTGCTATTTTTCCAAAGGTGATTTCCCGCTCACCACGCCAGCTTCTCAATCTACCCCACCCTAGCTTTGAACAAAGATCTCAAGCTACGTACTTATAAGTTGGGAGAAGCTTTGTTCATGTGCTGTGCCACCGTTGACCGTGGAATGTGAATGCTGTGCTGCCATTTTCTAGCATGTCAACCGATTTAAAACTGTATTTAAATTTAAACTGGCTTCCATCAATTATTGTTATCATCAGATTACTGCGACACATAATACCTACGTTCTCAATTTTTCAGACGCTTCCACCTTGACATGTACCAAAAAAAGACACTCCTTGATTTTGTGATTTGAATTGCTCCATGGTGGCACCACCAAGAACTGTTCTTATATAGTTCTTAATCTCTTAGTGGGGGTTGATAAGTAAATAACTATTTACATTACGATAAAAGTTCCTAAATTGCAAAAGCATGTAGTTGTTTTCTTTAGTTAGTGGTAGTGTAGTATAGTATAAGTGTAGTGTAACAATAATTAAATTAAATTATAACTGTGTACCTTTGTCATTATCATCAGGCCAATATACAAATCTGTATATATTTGGTTTTGGTACATTCTTAGTGGTGATGACGAATGACGAGTGATGAATGAGGTGATGATGATTTTTAAGTACCTCCATAAATCTGTTGATCATTCTGTGGAGCAATGTTTGTGCACCGCCCCACAATCATGCTCAAAGTTAGCACACAGGTGAGATATAAAAACACGTGAAGGGAAAATTATTATTTTCATAAAGTGATCATATTTATCATCTCTATCGCTATCGCTGCAGGTTATTGTACGAGCAAGTACGGACTTTGTACACCTTTGTATGTAATTGTAATCTTCTTTACTGAGTCAGGAAGAACACATAATCAGATTGGAAAGTTAAGTAAAAAGTAAAACACAAATAAAAAATGTTTTATTTATTAGCATTTTACTAATTTAGGTAGATATATATGGATGCATGTAGTGAGTATTGAGTATTCACATAATATGCTAACAACATCGAGCGACACATTGTAAAAGTTACCTTTAGGAACAAATTGATAATCACCCAGGTTCACGAGCCAATGATACCTTTCTATTCCCTTTCCATCGCCATCAGTCAGTTAGTACGCATCTAAACAATAATCTTTTGATTTCACCGGACTAATGTGTACATTACATCATAAATAATAATATGTATCCTAGATAAGCAGTTACCTGTTAGGAAGTGGAAGGGGCGCTTAATTAACCGTCTAACAGTCCATAACCATCTCCATTACATTCCAATCAAATTTACAGGTTGTTATTATAAAGATGCCAGACACTGCGACTGAAATTTGGTATGATAGGCATAATATGTCTCTCTATATAAAGTGCTTGTGTCACCAGACACTACAGTCGTGAGTGAAAATTAAACCATAAAACATGAAAAGAACTGATTTGAACAAGATTTCAAATTGTACAGGTTCACAAAGCCTGATATTCATTCAATATTATTGTGTGCTCATTGATTGTAAATATTTTAAAACATTTATACATACTTTGTGTAAAATTATCATACCATACCTCCGTGTGAATACCGATGTGATATCAAATCATACAGTGACGATTTACCTGATAAACCGAGGTGAAAGAAATACGAGCGTAACATTGCACTCACTAACTCCATAGTTGATATTGTACGACAATAAGATAATGCTTATTATTATAGATAGTATAGATTTGGATCCTGCATGAGGGAAAGGTAAACAACTATGGAGACATTATATTTATTACCTACAGTAATTTGCGACAGTAGTGATAGTGACGGAAAACGACAAGGCAATTGATAAGTAAACTGGTAGCGTTGCTCTCATTTAATTTTCATACGACTTTCTTACCTGTTTAATATACACCTGGGTTAATAATAACGAATCTTGATCATTTCATCAACATGAAGTCATGATGGCACTATTATTGTTAACACACTGTGCATTATCAAAAAATACCGTGTACATGATAAAGAAAATTATTATCCATACCTCGATTGGATGCTGCAGGCATGTTTGTGTTGAATCAACAATCAAGCGATCCAAAAACCTTAGTCTTTTATCATTACTATCATCATCATCATCCGTCATGGCTATCAGTGTAAAAAAGGTATAATAAAATAATAATAAAAATACGCACCGAGCACCAACTTAATTTACTCACACGTACAGAAAAGTATGGAACCAGCAACAACAACACGAATATTTTATGAGTGTAATTTTTTTTATCTATGTATTTACATTACTTTCGGGGTGTACAACATTAAGCTGTTTTACATCGTCAACAACAGCGCAATGGTCGAATGATTTTTTTATTGTTTGAAACCCTGTTTTTTTTCATTGAGTCATAAGACCTTATACCTTTATCATCATCAGTAACAGAAGATAAGCAAAAGAAGAGATAGGAAACATCGATATTCCTTCACTCCACCATTTTTTTAAGACCTCCACCGTACTGCTATCTCAAAACGCCTCGTCATTTCACAATTTAGCGAAATAAGATTACATGGAACAAGTATTTAGTGAGGAAACAGTGTCTCCAAAATGTGAGCGGTGTAGCATCATAATAATCGTTATTTTTCTAGCAAATTTATTCACTTTTAACGCAATAAATTGCTGAGGATTACGCAAAAAAGCAACAAAAGTGCGCATGTGAACTTGTTTGAAACATTCCATGAATGAGAAATGAGTCACTAGTATAAAGTGATCGCTTATGTATACTTCCCAAACAATTGAATAGATAGAAAGCAGCATAAGTATACAGTCAAGTAGTATTGGAATGATGTTTTCGAAAGAAAAGAGTGGAAAAGTACTCTAAAACCGTTCGTCATGGTAAAATAGAGTGTGTAATTGTAAATACGGATCCAAAATTCTGGGAAGTGGAAGTGGTGTTTTTTTACTTGTAAATGGGGAGCGCGACAGACAAAAAGGAAACAAGAAAAGAGGACGACAATTTATGACAGGGAAGAGAGAATGTTGTATGAGCTGACGCAAAATTGTAAAGTGGGCATGAATGTCAAAGACGAACAGTATAAAACATTGTTAATATTGTGCTTAGTTCTAAAAAAAAACTCTGAAAAGAGCGGAAGCAAAAAAAGAGGCAGATAAAAAATGTGAACAAATCATGAATGAAAAGAACAGAGGATACAATGAATGATATTGACGGATGATTAAAGGATGAATTGAAAATATATTGTGAATTATGGACATTGAACATTTCCAGGATAAGTTTGTCTTCGACATCTATCTATAACCTAATATTCAGTAAATGCAAACGCTTGTGTTGTACTGTTAAAAACAAATGAAAACGATAATTTGTGAATATTCGGTTGGTAGTTTTGGAAGAAAATAAACTGGGGCATTCTGAAACTCAATTTTTACCAGAATGCAGCTCATCCTTGTCCGACGTCATCATCATTGGTAAATTAAACGTCACATTTTTATTAAACACCACACAATATGTACGAGTGGCTGTTCTTTTTTAAATGTTATCAGTTTACACATGATCAGCAAAATGTTCTAGACTTAAGTGGTTCGAATATCGACATGCAATGTTGATGGTTGATAGATCAATTAGCGAATTGCACGGATGCAAGCGATTAACTTCGATACTTTCTATCGTATTGGGATTGGGAGACAGCATGGCATCAGTGTTTGCCGATATTGTCATAGACGACCCTAATCAACACTTTAGACGGTATCATCTTGTTAGAAAAACTGTAAAAAAGTGTTATGTAATTCATCGTATCGCCGTAGACAGATGGAAAGAAAACAAAAGCTTTTGAACTTTAATTATTCAGCATTTTCTATTTTTTGTTCTTATAAGACAATCTATGATCTGCATTGTCCAATGACAACAGAAAAACCATAACTCAGGGCTAAAAAGTTATTATGGTTTTATACGACAAGCTTTTGCAGGTCGCCATTGGTAGAAATGGTGAATGGTCATTGGTGATTTGCTCTGCTATTGCTTGTAGCTTCCATAAAAGCAAAGGTTACAAAAAGTTGCATAGATTAGCACTATTTATGAGCCCACCAACTCGTAGTCAGTCAGTGACTCCGAGCATGATGATGCAAACTACTCAAAAAGTAGTTAGTGATAATTTACCAGAGCATCATCAACAAATCATCTCCCAAAGCTTAACCAAAAGTGGCGGAATTAATCTATCTGCAAACTTTGAGATAGTTTGTCATGATATACCTACCTATTTCACTTTCATTCAAAGGCAAAGCGAACTTAACACAACTTTAACTTCAACTTGAAAGCAAGTTTAAAATTGAAAAATGGTATCATATCATATATTTTCATTGCTATGAAAATTCTTCTTGATTCGATTTTAAATTTCTGTATTGCATACTACATTACATTGCATTGTATCTCTAATCTACCCATGACCAAACGAAAACGACAATATAAACGTACAATACAATACAAACCTTGCTTGTGGTGTTATGGTATTGTTGCATGTTATGCGACGACACGGTGTTAGGTCTACGTGTATTATGGTGCGTAGGCACTCAAGCACGCACGCAGTTTCCTTTATTTGGAGAGTAAACAAAACATGGATTTGAATTTTTGTTGAACGTAAGTATATAACGTCTTTAAGTACGTAGTACGCCCAGCAGTCTGGCATACTGGCATTGCTATTTTCTTACAATGTAAAATTGCCAAGCTAGAAGGAAAAATTCATTATAATCCGAAACATTGTACTCAAGCATGCAGAGTCAAAACACCAGAATAATTAGAAAGCAAATTTATGTACCAGTAGCTCCAAGGCTTGCCGAAAACACTGCATTATTCATCAATCAACCAGCATCATACTTTATGTTAAGTGTATGTCTAATAATTTAGTCTCTGCCTGGATATTTAAATGTTCATCATATCAGTTCGTTTCTACATGAATGGTCCAGGTTTACAGCATACATACCAAAACTAGCACGAAACTACCAGTATCTGGAAAATGGGATATCTACCAAAACGTTTTTTAGTCTCTGCCTGGATATTTAAATGTTCATCATATCAGTTCGTTTCTACATGAATGGTCCAGGTTTACAGCATACATACCAAAACTAACACGTCTAGTATCTGAAAAATGGGATATCTACCAAAACGTTATTTTCTATTATTACATGCTTCACGGCATATTAGGCCAAGAACTGCTATAATTAGAATATAAGAATCTTACGGATTCTATTATATTTAGACCTTTTTGCTAGAGAATATTTAGATTTCTTCTAAAAACATCATAATATTTCTGTCTGCTCCCCTATCAACAGTGGTGATTCACCACCACCAAAACTATACCAAATTACTACACAATCACTTCGTTTTGTTGAGGACAACAAATACTTGATCTGCCAGATATTTCTGGTATGCTCCGTTCTGTACTTCTCTCCTCTATGTAGTAATAATAGTCATTTCTCCTTTTCTTTGGCTTTTAGTTGTCATGTTGACTTTGGTATGGATGGTTCGCTTATGAAGCTGCTCCTTCATCCTTGTCAACTTTTCTGTTCTTCTACCACATTTTTTTTCACAAATAAACAGTGCATACCTATCTGCATCTCAAATACTTATACATCTATCCGGTGCCATATGCCGGTCGTGTTTACTGGCAAGTTTTTTTTTATCGTGTTGAATGCAACAGTTATGCCTGTATGTCTACTGCTGCTACTGGCATTTTTTTATTGAGAGATTATCATAATCAGTTGTAGCATCAATGTGTTCCTGAATGCAAACATACATTTTTGCACTTTAATGTTAAAAGCAACAACAAAATAACTTTTTTTATAGGAGAGATTGCGAACAGCTCTGGGACTGCTTTTCTGGCCATACGTAAGAAAATTGCGCTTATTCAAAACTACCTACCTATATATAAGCTGTAAGCCTGCGTTTTTTGACATACCTAAGTGCATCAAACATTTAATGAGAGTAAAAGATCCGCCATAAATGGAACTATAAATAGTGGTAGTTTCCTGTAATTTTCTTTTTTAGTCCATATAATAGCTTGTCATATATGTATCAGTTATCAATGACAACTTGCCATTTAAATGGGAACGATGCCACAGTGTATACAGTATTCAAGCATAAAGTGATCACTTTTAGAAATACAGGCCAAGATAAGATAAGGAATGTCTTCCTTTTCTTTTTGGTCTTCTAAACGATATTTACATAAAACTGTCAACGAGAACAATTGCGACAATATGTTTACGTGACAGCTTAAGCAAGTGTAAGATGCTGCCAATGTCGTAATTATAGTCATGCAGAGACAAAAATAATTTCGCTTATTATCATAATAATAACTATTTGGTTGTGCGTGTTGTGTGTGGCAAACTCAGCCAGTAGGGTGAGAGATTTTAGATCGTACCGTTTTTATTTATAACTATTGCGTGGAAACTTGCAAGTGAGCTGTGTGGAAATATTTGTTCATACTTTCAATCCCTTTCGCTAGAAGGTGATATCTACAATGAAGCCTGTAAAAATGCATGTCATTCAATTTTGTGGAATAGACAGTGAGTGGGTGCAAAATAGTATTCAACTGAGATTCTTTTAGAAGAGTTGAACAAGTGAAAGTTCATTATTATCTGCTTCGTTTGTACATTGAGTAAAGTATTTGGGACTTGAGTGCGTGAGTGGGTTGAACTAAAATAGTACAAAACTTTTAACGGTTTTCCATGGGAATTGTACCAATTATATTCGTACTAGGTGAGTGTCTCGTAATCATAATGCGAGCGGGCACAACTACTATCAATATAATATTATTTAAAAAGGTTGCATTGATGCATCATATACTTTTTGAAATATGGATGAAAACGTGCATACTACCGAAAAAATAATACGATTTTAATTAACAGTCATGTGACTTTCATAAAATAAATGGTATTCATATGCTGTTTCGTGAACATAGATATATTTGTCTACGTTGTTTTGCAGTATGCAACTCATTTTTTTTGATGCACTGACATCATTAATCATTATCTTGGGATTAAGGCGTTGTACGTGACTATTTTTTATGCAAGCCTTACTATTTTAGTAGGTATGTCACAGTTTATTTTTAAAAAGGATTTGTTTTTAATGTGTTTTTGTTACTGTGGCCAATAATAATTGCTAAAAAAGGGTTGAAAATAATCATTCAACTCGTGAGAACGGAATGTGAAGTGAGAATACACGATGTACGACTCCTTCTTCTTTTGTATAATCTAATGATCATTTACTGGACAAGTCATAGTAACTTTCTTGTAGAACATGAGAATTTTTTGTTGTTTGAGTTGCGAAATATTGNAGAACGGAATGTGAAGTGAGAATACACGATGTACGACTCCTTCTTCTTTTGTATAATCTAATGATCATTTACTGGACAAGTCATAGTAACTTTCTTGTAGAACATGAGAATTTTTTGTTGTTTGAGTCGCGAAATATTGAAATGAAGCTTTGTTTATTATTACTGATTTTTATACCTCATTTTACAAGACAAATTTGCTGCGTAGTTGGCTAAAAAACTCAGTAGTATAATAATATGCTTAAGGCATTCCGTTCAATATTTTTGGCGACAAAAAAAAATGCAAGAGTTGTAAATGCATAAGCCACTGTATATGAACGAAAAATCCCTTTTAACGACTTATTAGATAAAATGTAAAAATACATGAAATAAAAAAACCTTAAGCCTAATAAGAAAAATGTAAACATGCAAAAGAAAAGATATCCTGAGATGTCGTGTTGATATATTGTTTTGACATTTATAAAGCATCATTTGTATGAATTATTGGCTTAAAACCATAATTATGAAAGCTTATGTCACTCAATTTATTGCTGTGTAGGAAATCTAGAAATATCGTAATGGATGCATCACGCTGTTGAGTTTTTATCATGCAGGCAAAATTTTTTTATAATGTTTATCGTAATGTAAGCCATATAGTAAGTAGAAAGGCTTCAAGTTTCATTAAGTAGATTGATCATGAACTTGAAACGTCCTCCCTCCCTCCGTCCTATAAATAAATTTTAAAAAGAATAAACTGAGAATTTTTTTATTTTTGACACTTTTGACGTAAATGCCTGTGAATTATTGAATATTCTTAACATTTATCTCTGCATGTAAGTTTCCATGGAAAATTTAGCTCCTAATGGATTTGTATTGCCCATCTTTCTTCTAAATGCCAGCAATTTTTATTGCATTTGTTGTATTAGGTTAATGCATCCGACAGGTTGTTTTTATATTATATTACCTTTTTTCTTCGACACACTGAAGTACTGGAAAATACTCTTTTTGTCCATTTATTTCAGCAATTTATCTGTGCCGCGACCTTTATTTTTATTTGTTGTCGCCGACACCGAGGGTGTCCCAATTTGGGACTTACAACTATCAGTTTCTCAGAATACTTCCTTGTTTCCTGAAACTACGGGCTTTGGGATGGAACTCTTGAACTAGACCCTGTTTTTTCAGGCTACCGTCCTTTTTCATAAAAAAACAGCAAAATCAAGCAGCTATCAAGTAACTTTGTCAAACACAACTCAAA
>JAHZMZ010001569.1:0-29653 GCA_027743805.1 Lepidocyrtoides sp. E14 | reverse complement strand
GAAAAGTGAAAAATGACTATAACTCCGCAAAGATGGCATGTAGCTGTACTAAATTTTTTGCTAAATCGATAGTTCCAACATAGTCCAACAGAATGGTCCGAGTTTCAATGTCCTCAGGTACCCGATAGGTCCCGAAATTAAAAATTTAATGAGAAACCTAGTTACATTTTGCCGAGTTTATTAACTTTTGTATGCGAAGCTAGAAAGTTACTGACATTGCATGCATTGAAACTTCGTTGGAATGGCATAATACAATGTGAATGTGTATTGCGATCATAATAGATGTTAGATTTAATCAGCAATGGGAATTCGGTGATTTTTAAAAAGTAAAGAGGGGGCCAACGTTCTACAACAGCCTAACCTTACCTAACCTAATTCAAAATGATAAGGGGGGCCCTTCTCAATTTTTTTTCGCCGTATTCGTAATGTCAGCCTTTTCAGCCAATCTACATTTACGGTGTTTTAAGCTCTGTATTCATCATTATATGTACTTCAGATTTGAATTCTAGTTTCGATACTGTTTACATTTCGCCTTTTGATGCTTGATTTTTCAGGAATACTCGTCACGTGTCCTTTTGGATATTACTTCCACCCATTGCACAAATCATGTGTGCTTGGTCAAAAGATTACTGATGACCAAAATAATGGAACAATTCAAGCTGTGAAAGTGAAAGGAACCAAAGTTTCTGGAGCATCGCCCATGTTTACTTATCAACAATGTGTAGCACCAGGCATTCTCCCATATCCCGATTACAGGTACTACATTACATGTGAATTACAGCCAGGCTCATCGTTGGAATTTACGCAGTCTTTTTGGCAATGTCCATTTGGATTGTACTACAATCCAGTGTATCGCAAATGTACAAAGGCGTCCTTATTCAGTGGACATCAGGTAAAGTATTGCAAGAGCAATGATATACATAAATTACAGCAGAATATACATATATACTGCAATATTTGATACAGATCTCACTCTTTTGCATAAATGTCAAAAAAGAATTAATTCCTCTACTAGGTGATTGATACATGGTCTGGTGCAAAAACATCGTGGGAACTGACACAGAAAATGGATCTTCGCTCTGGAGTTAATGTTCCAATCAGTTCCGTGCCGTTCCACGTTCCAGTTTCTCTTAAAGTTGGCAAGTTCCCACTTCGAGACATCAGATATTACTATGTCACTGCCAACAACGTTGCGCCGCATGGAACCCTCAGAACCAAACTTTTTATATGTCACTCTGGATTCTTTTTTAGCGTTAAGAGTGGTCACTGCGTCCCATCCTTCATGCATGAATATGTATTATCCAGTGCTAGCTATAGACTAGGTGTAAATTTAATGCAAGAAGCCCAGTTAAATATGGTTGGGTTGGATTTAATAGGAAGTACAGGGATTGAAATGAATACAAAAATAGCTAAAATCACTGTGGGCGGTTCCGCCTTGGACGCGTTGCACGATCCTAAAGTTGTTTTTGGAAACACAGTTCCTATTAACTCTCTTCCGTTTGACTTGCCAATTTGCAGCATGGCAGGATATTTCCAAACCCCAGATTACCGTTTTTACTTCACCTGTACATCTAGATCAGGCAATTCTACGACGGAATCGCTACAAGAAACCAGCAATCAAGATGATTCAAATGGAAATGATAAAAGAGAGGATGATGACGAGGAGGAATTTATTCAGACTGCGTATGGCTGTCCACCAGACCTTTACTTTAGCGAGTTCTATGGATTTTGTGTGGCATCTTTCATTCATCAATTCCTAGGTGTAAACAGACTGGATCGCTACGTTTGGGCAGGTCACAAACTGCGGGAACACGACATTCCTAGTAGTGGAATAGAAGTCGACGAGAAGACTATTCCGTGGGAAATGCCTATATGTAACAAGCCGGGCAAATTTGGAATAAGAGACCCCAGATATTACGTTTGGTGTACAGAAGATTCTAGAAATTTGTACATGTGTCCAACAAATTTGTACTTCAGCGCACATGTTCAAAGTTGTGTAATGGTTAGGGACTGTGATTGTTGGTTTAAGATCGGTTATATTCTGAATCCATTTCCAAGGAATGCTTATGGTCAGGAATTTGAAATTTTCATTCACTTGGACAGGGCTTATCTTAACCTTCTAAGAAGAGTTTTGAGACATATTACAAAGAGAAGCGCTCGCGCAGGACGAATTGACGGTAAAGCTGCAGGTCTTATGAAAAAACTCATTTGTTTTTGGAGGGACATGGAAAAATATCGAACACTTCAGTACCACTTCACCTCGCCGAATTTGAATTTACCATCTCGAGATGGTTCTCCTCCACCTCCAACTGGTGAGACGATTGTTATTAATAATCATAATAACAAGGATTTGGGACATGGCAGAAAGGCAAACACCATGTGAAAGTTTTCAAAGCTTTTAAAGTGTCCTTCCTGAAGACAGTGTTGTTTAGAACTGGATATATATTATGTACATTTATAGATCATTAAGTCAATACTATACATCATATTAAAATATACTTTATTTTACTTGCAATTTTCGTTCCATGAATGCTGCAAAATGAACAACTTATTCTTATTTCGCAATAAATTTTGTGCACAAATACATATTTGAATTCTGAATATCGATCGGTAACTGCATTGTAAATTATTTATCGCCTATCAAATTTGCATGCATTCCAAGCTATTTACACTGCGCTGTGCTCCTTTCATCATTAAAAATGATTTAATTGCATAATATTCCTATTAGATGCGAAGTAATAATGAAACCGAACAAATGACGCTCTCCCCTCTCTCGCTTCTATCTTACTTACCGTACATAAGTATTTACCTATTACCTACACACACAAATGAACAAAGAAATTTTCAAACAGTGCATAGTGCATGTATATCTTCCAGAAAGTTGCGTTGTTTCTGAAATATCCGTAATACATATGAGGTAGCGTTATGCAAATCACCCCGAAAACCATTGAGTTAGCTTGGCAGCACAGAGGATCCAATCAATGTGCTTGGCTGTCGATCACGATCACACACAAAAAGCTATATAGCCAATAGTACTACTACTAGTAGTAGTCGTAATCGTAACAATAGTGCATGTTTGTTTAGTTTCTGTGCTTCATTCTCCTCATTCAATCTCTCTGTTTTTACATTCGCTTATTACGTAATCGACACGACAGAGCTCAAAATAGGTACTACTTTTTGTGTTGTGTATCTTTGTTGATAAAATTACACAAAGGATATTTGAAAAATATTTTGTTTTTAAATGTAGGTAGGGATTTAAATATTATTGGCAGTGACAGTCAACTCTTGTTTGTTTTTGTTTGTTAGTTGTCATTTACTGTGTGTTGTTGGCAGTTGGCACAAGAACATCACTCAGGTGTCCGTCCAGCCAGATGACAGAAGCAGTTGTTACAGCGTAGTTGATATTAATTATTGCTATTAACTATTGAATAATTAACCACTAAGTCATGCATTGTTCATTGGGCAATAACTAGTTCTAAGTTATGGTGAATGGTCAACTGTTGAATAGTAAGACCAAAATGAACGTAATTAGTGGGAGAGGTGACATAGATAACGGGACGAAGTGACAGTGAAGTACAATGTCAAGGAATGTTTAAAAGCATGTGTTCACTAGCATCTTGGCACGCTTAAATTAAATGTTCAGTATAAACAAAAAAGTCTGATTTTCGCTTATTGTTTTAGTACAATACTAGTGTTATTATTAATCTAAATGAATCATTGACGGAAGACAATATTTGTGTATTTTTTAAACGATAATTTGATACATACATTCACTGACGAGTGACAATATACAATATAGGAAAAAATGAAATAAAAAGAGCGTTTCAGAACCGACTATTCAGTTGTTAAAATGTCTTCCAGTTTTTTGGAGGAATCAGACTTTCGAAACACCAGTACAGGTGTACAGCTTCCTAAGTTCCTTCCTGAGCCACAATCCTTGTCTTCAAAGAAGGTAAAGCAATGGTGATAATCGCAAGTAATGAATGATGCTGTATCACTGATACTTACTTTAGTGTTAACTTACTTAACAGTTACCCCATTATACACCCAAAATTATTATATACTTTTTATAGGATCGTGAGAAAAGGAGTTTACGATATGTTCCCCCTGCACCGAGGCCTCACTATATTCGTTCAGCCCCTGCACAAACCCGTTTATTGCATTCAAGAAATGATTCTGATGACCTTGATAACTCGTTCCATTACCTTATGAGTAATGCTAGTAGCAGTGGAAATTCCAACTCAGTGACAAGTTTTTTTCGAGAGTTATTTGATATTCAAGAGAGAATTGGTTTCGGGTCATTTGGAGATGTTTATAGAGTGAAAGGTAAGGCAGATAAGAAAGAATACGCCGTAAAAAAGTCCAGAAGAACTTATGCGGGAGAAAGTGACAGGTTAGTAAACATAGTGAGTTTTTTTTACCGACTATGTACGTTAATAAAGACGGAAGAGTTGTCTGTTTGTCAGCATGGTCCAATATCAAATTTACAGTACACCTGCTACCCCACGAGGACACTCATACCCATTTCCGCTATATTGCTACCAGGAATTGAATAAAATGTTTAAGATAACGAGAATCTTTTAACTTAACTCCGTACAAATATTGTAGGTCGAGGCAATTGAGAGAAGTCCAACGCGTTGTAAACATTCCCCCTAATGTTCATATGGTGGTATTGGAAAGGGCATGGGAGGAAGAAGGGTATTTATATTTACAAATGGAGTTGCTGTCAAAATCTCTCACGCAAGAGATAGAAGATGGGCACTACTTGACAGAGGATGAAGTAATAATGCTAGCAATTACTCGAATCTTAACTCTTAACATCTGCTAACTTCTTTTACTTACTAAATAATTTCTATTTTGTATCTGTATCATTATCGTACATTAATTCGTTTTTATTTTGTGTTGTAGACTTGGGACCTGTTCGTAGACTTACTGCTCGCACTGCAGCATCTGCACTCGCACCAATTGGTACATATGGATGTTAAGCCAGATAATATATTTTTAACTATCGATGCACCAACAATTTTCAAATTGGGAGACTTTGGGATCGTAGTTTGCTTAAAAGAAAAGGTATTAGAGTGTTTCAATTGTTGTCTTAAGATAACCATCAAAGTATGATGAAAACACTGGCCAGAGTTCTGAATTTTGTGAACGAATAAATTTTCTCGTAACTTCTGAGTGCTTAAAATACATACTTGCACATTTTTCTTTGTCAGTTATCATGTATTGATGCATTTAACTTTAATCTTCCAGAAGGACGTAGTAGAATATACAGAAGGAGATTCCCGTTACTTAGCCCCGGAGGTGATGCAAGGGAAAATCACGACCAAAGCTGACGTCTTCAGCTTAGGATTAACGCTGCTTGAGGTTGTATGCAGTGTAGACTTACCAAAAGGTGGGGAACTATGGCATACACTTCGAAGTGGAGGAAATTTACCTGAACCATGTCCTAGAGGTATGTTTAAATTAAATGTTTCATATTTTGTTTATTTTCAATGCACAAAATTTCAGTGATGAAAAATTTGGCCAGAGTTCTAACTGGTATGAAGGATACTTTATTTAAGCTAGCTGTCTCAAATGCCACCGTTTTATCCTCAGCTTAAATGTCTATATCTGTCGATTGTCATTAAGATTCATTGTTAATATTTGCCCTGACGCACAGAAATGCCGGTGTCCCTTCAGAACATCATAAAATGGATGATAACACCGGATGTTAAGTGTAGGCCGGAGGTGAACGACTTACTGAATCTTCCCGAAGTGAACGCACACGTACAGCGACGTCGATGGAGATTAACGATGGCAAGCTTGTTAAAGAAATTAAGTGCCGTTACTCGATTGTGGCATTCATTCCTGGCGATTTTAACATCTTTGATGTTTTTCAAAACTTCTAAGAAGGTAGATGCAATGGAGGTTGATCACTGTCGGATAACCCCGGAGCCATGTGCTATTGAAAAGGAAGTCCCATGTATAATGGTTAACGACACTTCATTTTCCGATGGTATGATTTGAAACTGGTCTAAATTTATTTTACTTGTAGCACTGTATGTATTTTGTACACCATTGCTAGTGATTACTGCTCTTTCAACTCATTTTTCTTTCTAGATGATGATGAGATGCGTGGCAGTAGAACTCCGGCATTTGCATCGACACCGATCCCCCAATCAAAGACAAAATCAGGAGGGTAAGTACTTAATGCTCGTATGTTTTCAGAAATTTGAATATATATCATGCACATATTATGTGCACGTCCAGCCGTCACGCGTCAAGTATTCTGAATTTTCTGAGTATGGGTTGATCACATTTTAGACGACTTCGAAGCAGTAAAAACAATGGAGGTGATGGGGAATTTCGTGCAATGGGAAGCCCGACGTCTCGCAACTTATTAAAAGAATTTGAAGCTGTATCCGATTAATTAGTAAAATTTCAAACAATGTAATGAGTACCTCAAGTTTTCTGTAAAATTATATATGCATAAGTTTATAAGTTTTGTTTCCTCATGAGTTTATTAGATGTCTTAGCGCACCAGTTATTGTTAAATGCATGAATTCATATTCTATACCGTAAAAATTGTACAATGAATCATCTCAGTCAGAACGTTAAAATACTAGTGTGCAGTGTATGAATACCAGCGTTTTTAGTTCGTCTCTTCATATATGTATATGTATTCTCATCGTGATTACTAATACCATTTTATTGCAGTTAGAGTACAATTTATCAAATATAGCTGTAGGAGAAATGAGTTACTGATCTAAATCTTTACACTTGTGCTGTTGTTTGTTAAAAAGTGATTTGAAAGCTGCCTTTGCTTTGTTGTTATTATGAACTGTTCGCTACACACTACGATGCTCAAAAAAAAATAAATGAAAAGTAGAAGCATTTTTTATTCAAAATGTGACATACGTAAATACCTATATGTATTTAATAAAAATTCTAAAGTATCAACTTTGTTACATTATCCACTTATCATTCTTTTAAATGACATCATTGAAACAAGGGATTGGATCTACCGAATGTCTTAGAAGTAATATTACGTTGCAATTTTCCAGCCATGAAGAAATTTTTTTCAGTGAAAATTTCGTTTCGTCTGCATTGGTTTGAGTATGCACCCCCTTGATTTCAGGACTGAATGGTTTTTCAGATACGCTAGTGGCGTTATTATTATTTGATCTGGCGTCTTCTATCTTTATCAAAAATTTTGAGCTCCTGCAGTTTCAAAGAGTAGTATTGCATGCTATTTAAGTGTAATGGTCAACAAACAACCTTACGAATACATAATATTGAAAAAATACCAGCGTTGAAATAGAGGGCGAATAATAACTTGTTGAATCAAGTCAAGAAAACTCCATTCCTTTATTGGTCCCCAAAAGTCACTACATCCCAAATATCCGAGTAAAAATGTTTGCCAGAGTGTGTCAATGGAGGAAGGTATTTCCTCCAGATAAATATTTGACTTTATCTGAGTTCGAATACATGGGCGGACATTCAACCATTTATTTACGTCCGAGCGATGTTTTAAGTCCACGTGGAGCTAAAATTTATGTTTTAATATAATGTTTATTTAAATCGTCAAAAATGATGATGTTGATTGATTAGCGCGTATTATATGCGTTGTTTTTGTACATACGATAGTATTTGCATAATATTCCTGTTGTTTGTAATATTCATCCAACGAGATTCTTGAATTTGGCGATCGTGCACATTTTTCTAAAGTAGCTCGTACTGGTGGAATTATGTTCTCGTAGAAAAGAATTTTCAACAGGGTTTCTTCATTTTCATAAATCTCAGCTAATGTGTTCAATGTTATCTTTTCTACACGTTGCAAGAATTTTGGTTGATTTAGTGGACAAATCTGTGACACATTTTTTAATAAAAATGATGTCAAGCCTTGTATTTCTTCCAGTAGTAGCCATGCACGTTCTGAACTGTCGGTGGTTTCTTGTGAAATTTCATATAGAGGCAATAAATCTATAAATTGAATAATGGTCATTTCTAGTAAATTTTTAGAAACAGCAATAATTAATCTCATATATTTACTAAAAACTAGACTATGACGCATCGCATCGTGATATTCGTGATCATCACGAAGCTTACAGCTTGTATTTAGTTTTTTTAATAGAAATCTATGATTATTTACTATCTTGTATGTTCACTATAAAAATAAAGCAAAAAGAGTAGAAATACCATTGTACAAAGTAAATGTATACACTGCTTGGACAAACAGAAAGCTAAAAACTTTCATTTCGACCAAATGCATTGTATGTCCTTAACTGCTAAAAATTATTGTTAACCAACGACTTTAAAAATATAAAATGACAAAACTACGCTACGCTACGTGTGATAGCTTTGAAGATACACAGAATCTCGATTTTATTGACTTTAGTAGAAACCGAAAACAGTTCCAGGTACCAGAAAAAATACCGTGATGTTTTGATGCTGTCATTGTTGTAAATGTTATTAATACTGCTCGATGCTCCTTTCCCAGTCATCATGCGTTTTCATCATCATCATCATTGAAAAGCGAATTGGATTTTGATTATTTTTGATTATGAACCAAATGGTGCAGCATGCATGATGATATTTACGTAGACTGTCTGGCATGTTTATTTATTAAGCTATCATGTAATTCGCCACACAAGCGTTCCACTTTGATTGATTTGTGCTCGCTTGCTCAAACTAAAAGTGTGTTTTATTTGCAAGTAAGTGGCGAAGTTTTAAGCCACGAATACTGGGTGCTCTTAATTATTTTTGAAAACCGACTTCGCTCTTGTCGCCTACAGGAGAATGTTGGCGGAATTTAAATTTTAAATGTTTAAAGCTGTGGAAAACCAGCATAGACTGTGTTAGTACAGTTTTTCATGGTTTCTCAAATTCTTGATTTTATGTTGCAGTTTAGTTTCAGTAGCATGGTCATTGGTTTTCAGGTTTCTCTAACCTTTTTAGAGGCAAAAAGTACTTTTATTCAAAGTTTACCTACATGCGTCGTAGTCGTAGCATATCTGCACACAAAAGTTACTCTTTGCGAATTGCGAGCACTGCTGGCTGGTAGGACCTTATTTCCATCGTCGAAGAATTGTCTCTCTTGAGATGCCTTAAAATTTCATCATGCTTGAGGTTCCGCCCTTACGGTTGTACTCACGATAACTCGTGAACGAAATAAGTAATCCGCATCAAATTTGGCATGTGTATAGTGAAGGTCAATGGGAAGAATGCTTTTGATTTTGGAGCCAGAAGGTGCCCGTAGAGGACCTGATCCAGGCTCCCAAGTATGTAAATATATGCTATGACTTCATAACAAAATAAGCTTGCAAAGCAACACCAAAATTGGTGTGAAGACATTTCCGACAATGTAGAGCGAAATTAATGGATTTTCAGAGTCCGCTTAGGTGCCCGATAGGATACTTGAACGATCGGAACTTTCAACGCCTTTTGTCTACCTGGGTACTTCCGACTTTGGCTAAGTGGGGACTTTAAAAGAGATCTATTTTGAGAGATACCTTCGTATACCCTTGAGGAGTTAGTGGGTTGAGTGCATGCATAACAAACCAGAGACAATACAATGCATGGGGCTGAAGCATGGATGTACTCATACATTCTTTAACAAAAGAGAAAGGAACGGATTAGATTGTGCAGTTTCTGTACTTCGACAAGACGACGATATGGAGCATAATATTATGTGTAGTAGATTTATCCTACTGCACATAAACTCCCTCGGGAGACGGGATCAGAATTAGCAGAAGAGGACATGGGAAGAAATGATAGAACAAGTAGTATTCAAATAAATAAACTTTTTTATGTAAGTACATGTATATACATGCATGATACATGCATACAATGCATTAAAAATGTTAAAAGTGTCTTGTGGCTACTACGCTCTATTTGTAGAAACACATAATGTGTAATAATATGCCTTCATCCTTATTCGTGTAACTCTAATGCATTAATCCGTTTGAAGCAGCATGAACCCATGGACCATAACATCTATATTGAATTTAGTTTAGAATATACAATTGTTATACACTACATATATATATAAAACATCTAAAGTGTGAGCCTGCCTTCGCGATAGAGTTTCGTCGACATCATCACTTTTTTTATGAGGAACATCATCATCAGTACTCAACACAGCAGCCAACACATAAGCCACAGCGTACTACGTGGACCATTTTTGATGAACAAAACTGAAAAAAAATCTATTCTGTAAAGTTATATACAAATACAATATATGCAATGCATATTATATACACATTACATATTATGTTGTACCTAAATGCTTAGTATATCGCTATTATAACATATCATATCGTTTGTATTCCGTTTTTTAACTTTTGGTATAGGCAAGCAAAAGTATCTCCTCAAACTTTTGCATTGTACTTATTCTGCAGCGATGTAGTATATTATAGCGATATAGCAAATAGTGGCTTTGCGTGGCACATATTTACATTGTTTTTGCTATTAATGCTGGCTGAATGCTAATACTGACTGATGCATATAATAATGGTAATATTTATATTGGTTGAGTAGGACGAGTTGACGTCTCACAGATCCATTCACACGTTGACAGTTTTCCCGTCTTTTTCATCATCGTCATCAGCAAACTACCAGCTAAACTGATGCGGTACTACACAAAACGGACGAGCAGATTTTGAACATTATTTAGAAGGAACCGTGTGCATAGTTAAGGAGTTAACCATTATTGCACTGCTACCACACGGCATTTTTAATTTGTTCAAAGGTATGTTATCTTTTACCTGAAAGCGCATATTGCATGCATATGGCATACCTTTTGACTCATTGTTGGCTTTACTACCTACCTGGCAGTCTATTATTAGAGTTGCCTGACTGTTAAGAGCACTTTGATCACATTCTCTTTCTCCGTATTTTTAAGGTTGCACTACTTGCTGTTGTATTATGTCTACAGGTACGCTTTGTTAAGCTGACAATCTTGAAAATAGATCAGAGAGAATCACCTTCTTGTCTATATATTTTTCCTTTAAATATTTTTAAAAGGAGTAAAGCTCCTTGTCGCCGTCACTTTTTGACGATTGTAGAGTTGCATGATTGGTAGGAGCTAATTAGTGGTTCAGTGTGTGTATGGCCTGCTCCTGCTCTCACTTATTCTCAGTAGCTGTGTGTGTGTACATCGCTCATCCAACGCCGATTTGATAGCTTGAGAGGTAATTAAGTAATTACTCTGTAGATCAGTACAATTTGGAAACAGTAGAGTTCAGCATACGTTTTTATTGCCTGTTTTTATGCGAATTCGCTGAGTAGTGCAGTGCCAAAGTTTCAAAAGTAGAAGAGTAGGCTAGTAAACTGCATTTGGACCAGCCAGCTGGCCCTGATAAACTTTTGGCTTGGGTGATAACCTCGATACCTAATGATATTACTTTCGCTGGTTTAATTAGAGCAAGTTTGTTTTGATTTTTAGAGAGGAATTTCAACATAAAGTGACACCATATTGTTGCAGCAGCTGGATAAGATAATTTTTGGTGAAAATAGCCGGTGCATTTCAAACCCAATTCTTTCCTGAAAATGGCTGTCAAAGTTCGCCGAGGGACTACCAAGAATCCACCCATACTTAGCCATGAGTTTATCATTCAAAATCATGCTGACATTGTGGCATGCATTGCAATGCTTTTTGTTGTTGGACTAATTTTTCAGGTAATATGCGTGCATCCAATATTAATTGTGACCATTTTGAAGAAATAAGTCTTTGTAAATCAAAATTTTAATGGTGGCCACTTGCTCACCATATGTTGATAAGTTGTTCAGTTTTTTTAATGATTTTGTTATTGTGTAGATAACTTCGCCGGTGGCGTCAATGTTCATTGCACTCCAACATAACACAACAAGAAACCTTACGACACCTCCATTGACTTATGATGATATCTTCTATACGGTTGGATGGAAGGACTCCTGTGCTGTCTTCTTTTACACACTTATTGCCATTGTAATGCATGCATTGGTTCAAGAATATGCTTTGGACAAAATTACAAGGAAGCTACATTTGAGCAAAATCCGTCATTCAAAATTTAATGACGCCGGGCAACTACTTGCGTTTGCTCTGATTTCTAGCTTGTGGGGAGCTAACATCATCTTCAAGTATTACAATACCCAGCTATTGAATTATCTTTTGAATTTGCAAACTATGGGAGCTATATTATTATGTAATGCTCATTTGCAGGGAAAACTACCTTACTCACATATCGCACCTCTGGGAAGGATACCCACACACTGAAATGTCATTCATTTTAAAATTCTACATGCTTACTCAAATCTCTTACTGGCTCCACTGGATTCCTGAAATTTACTTTTTGAGAATGAAGCGGGATGAGGTTCCACAGAAGATGACCATCTCTGGCTTGTACATTGCAGTTGTATCTTTTGCTTATTTGTCAAAGTGAGTTACCGTTACCACTAATGCTACATTGTCTCTTCCATCATAGCATGTCGACAAATTTATGTCCGTTAACATTTTTCATAAGTAAATTTCATGTCGTGTATTGTTTATTTTTACAGCTTAGCTCGAGTTGGAACCATCCTGTTAGTCTTGCACTTTATTCCTCAAGTACTTCTTAGCCTAGGAAAGTTATGCCACTTTGCTGAAAAGGAACAGTCTGCAACTTGGTTGTTCCGAGTCGGAAACGTTGTATTCATTTTGGCTCGTTTTCTGTCTGTTATTTTCGCTGTTCTTACTTTCTGGTTTGGGCTGGAGCCCTTCGCATCCCAAACCTTGAGGTCAGCATTCTAGTTTACTAATTTCTAGCTGTGAATCTACTAAATATGTTTAACAGTTTAACGTATATCATATTTACTTTGAAAAATTCATATTGTTCATGACAGGACCGCTGGACTTTGCATTGTGGGTGGGCTACAATCGTATCTCTTGTTCCAGTTCTGTATCTTCCACGTCAAGAGATTGAGGAGTACTTCTGCGGTTGCTACTTCTGTACCAAAATCCCCCAAGAAGCTGAAGAAGGCTGCCAAAGAAATGTCCGATCTTCCTGAAGTCGACCAAAACACCAGGAAGCAACAAGCTCTAAGCAAGAAACCCAAGCAAAAATAAATGAGATGCAACGAGAAGAAACTGCTGTGGCTAATATCTAAAAATTTAATTATCTAAAAATGATCTATCATGCAGAGATGAAATTATGTACTATACAAAACAGACGACTCATTGAAATATGCACATTCTAAGCACAGTTACTTGTTTACTAAAAAAAATCACGTTCGTTATTACTCCAAGTAAAAATCATGTATTCCATTTGTCATACTCAAATCTAAATACCTAATAGTAATGATAAGCTGGACTATTTGAACTTGAATCAAATAATAATGCGTACAATGTACAACTGCTACATTTATCGATGGATTTATTGACCTTGTCTTCGTTGAATCAACAGGGAGAGTTTTTAAAAGTATTCAGATTACTTATATTCTTAATAATATATACATATTATATAAATTGTATTCTTTATAGTGTATAGCGTGTATTGAATTTAGTATTCATTTAATTCATAAGACTATCCTCATATTCTATATTTAGTATGTGAAAAACAGAAATGAATTATTACAATAGAAATTACACCAAAAAATATTATCTCTTTTTATGGTAGAATTAGTACTGATGGTATATTCCGGAAGTTGTTGGATTCTATTCTACTTTTTCGGATGTGCAATATGTAATATTTGTCCTCCATCACAAAACATGCATCCAAGTTGGATAATCCAACATTTATTGACCGTGGTCGTGGTCATGATCAATCAATAACATTAGAAAATTATTACAAATATAATATAACAAAACTATTTATAGTTATAAATTGTTGATAATCGACTGTTGGTGTATATGGATGGATTGAATGAAATTAGTAAAGAGCGTGAACACATTAATTATTGTTTATTGGTTGATATTTATGCAAAATTTACTTTTGGTTGACTTATTTGGCATTCAAAGGACATTGTAGTAATGTCCATTTATTTACAGACATGTGGCATACACGCTTTGCCTCATCATCATCATCATCATCCTACAGTGCTACATATTATGCATTTGATTTCTGAACCCTACTCTGACTGAACACAAAATGACGAGTGACCCCTTATTCCAGAGTAACTATTTATAAATCTTATAACTGCATTGCAATTTGCAATAGATTGTCAATCTGAGATGATGGTGGCGCCGCCCTGAGAATGCTGAAAATATGCATGCCTACTTACATTTTATATCAAACAGTCCACTGTCACTGTCAATAAATTTTATCGGTCGGCTTGTGTGCCAAGATTATACAATTTTAAAGGAATATTAAATGTAACGTGAAAATTAAGTGCTTGTTATAGAGCTTTTGAAAGTCTTGTGATACAAAACGTAGTGAGACATGAATGAACAGACAGACAAAGATTTTATATTTTCGACAACTTTTCTTGCCACTTTTAACAATGTGAATGTATTTCATATACTTAATACCACAGATATGCATCTGCAAATTGTGAAAACGTTTAATTTGAAAACAAGCTTTCAGAGAGGGCGAGCTAAGTCTGTCGTCTTGTGGGTTTTTCATTTGGTCATCTTGTCCGTTGCGTTACTAATTTTAATTTCAGAATTTGTTTTTTTTTCACTTAGGCTTGCTAGTGGCATTCCAGGAGTGGCATGTACGCAATGATGTTGCATTAAGATAGAATATTTGACATGAGTTAGTCAACAAAAAACACTTATCGATATATCATATTACCAATCAGAAAATCGAAAAAGTCAAAGTATCACTCCTGAAAGCAGAAACACCAACATTTTCAAAGATGACCGGGTTTCGTATTTTAATTTGTATTGTAGGACTAAATATACAATCTTGGAAGTAACTGTTTTATCATGCCACAGGAAAATTAAATCCTTGTAATATGTGGGCGTGGAACACTCAATCAAGCTCATTAAATCGGCTAATTTAGCAAGTGAGGTTGAGTGTTGCATTGCGTGTATTCACAGGAAAAGTTTTCTCACGGCTGAACTGTAGTTAGGTGTGTAAGTAGTTTCCGGATTATGCACATAAGAAACGATAATATGAATTTAGTAATTATGCAGTTTATGGAATACAAAGTACTCTCTTGTGAGAGAATTAGATTAGGTATGCCGTAGCTGGTTTTGGTGGATCACTCGATTTTTACTAAAATTTTGATTTTGAAAAATCTGCAAGAAAAACTAACCCTACAATAGCATCTACGGCAAGCTGATGAAGTGAAACCAACACCAAAAAGTGTCAAGTTTGAAAATGAATGTTTGAATGATAAATTAAAAAGAGCTTCCAGTGTGAGTAATTTTAAAAGAAAACTTTAACATACATATTCCGGACAATATTTTGACTCATTTCACATGCGCCCTCATCAGAAAGGAAACCATGATATTCTATGCTTTGTTTTAGCCTTTCTCAAAGGAAACAACAGTTGGATAAAGGACATTTATTTACAAAGCAAAAGTGTATTTATTGGAAATGTATGCTAATACTGCTAGTAAGTAAATTTAATTTGCAGCATTCGATTCAAAGCTTGGACTTTTGCAAAAATACAATCAGTCAAGCTGCGGCCTAGATTGTAGATAGATATCAGACCTCAGTGAAACTTCTCCATTACAAAAAAATAGTTGATTTGATTAAAAAGTTGTTTTGCTTTTTTTCATGAATGTATTTCGAATTTATTCAAATTGTGCGTCATCATGACCAGCTCGAGAATTTGTTGAAATTGGGATGCGTGGCGTGGTAAGTTTTGTTGCTAGCTATCACGCTATGCATGGTTTGTTAAGTTTAAACTACATACTCGGACTCGGACATCACTATTATCACTAACCCTCTGGTATGGTATAATCATTTTAATATTTCCTGCCTCTTTGTTCATGTCAGAATGGCTGGATTAGGTAGGTACATATAATAAAAATATTTTGTTTATCTCCTACAGCATGATAATATACAGCCATTTACTGCTGTGTGGATCCAATAGAACTTTTTTCGCTTGGGTTTTGTGAATACAGCCAATTGAACTAAAGATGACACGCTGTCATCAGATTATTTTTTATCAACTCAAATGTCATGTCCTATATGTAATATGAAGTGCATATCACATAATGCTACATTATCAAGCATACTCATTCAATAAATAAAATGAAAAACGAAATATTTACCACAACCTCTGATTTTATTTTTACATCGACCATGTACACATGTATGTATGAAGGTCAGGAAAAAGTTATCTTTGCCGCATGAAATGGACCCATTAAAAATACATTGATTTTTCCATTTCATAATAAAGTCACATCATGTTGATAAGTATGAAACCAAGCTGGTAACTGGCTATACATAAAATGTATTGACCATACATCAAAGTATATAGTAATTTTTTAAGTGTAGTAAATTTCTTTTTTTCTGTTACTTGTGCAAGAAAAATTGTAGGGTAATTACCATATCAAAACAGCCCATTCGAAAAGTGTGTGCGCCAGGAAGCAGTAATATACTTCAACCAAAATTTGAAATTCCTGAGAAAGTTGGAGAAGCGATTCTCACAACTAAGCACACTCTGTAGGTTATAGGTGAATCAAATTAAATTATACGGAATACAGGGGACGGGTACACAAAAAGCGGATATTCCTCGGCGTTTAATCCTCTTCGACTAGCGCGTTTGTGCAAGTGGAAAATAAGAAACACCAACCCAAGTAAAACAGAACGATAAATAATTTTCTCAAAACAGAAAATGGTAAGCAAATACCAGAAATATTGT
This sequence comes from Lepidocyrtoides sp. E14, assembly GCA_027743805.1. Classification (NCBI taxonomy): domain Eukaryota; kingdom Metazoa; phylum Arthropoda; class Collembola; order Entomobryomorpha; family Entomobryidae; genus Lepidocyrtoides; species Lepidocyrtoides sp. E14. The sequence continues at coordinate 12,895 of JAHZMZ010001569.1, read as the reverse complement.
GCGTACATGTTCAAAAAATAGCATTTGCTTATTGTATTTGGGCTTTATGTGTCATGCTTATCTGCTTCAATGAAGCTAAATCATTTCTTACCACTGTTCATGTTGCGTGACCTTTTACAATTGACGCTTGCTCTAGTGACGTTAACTTTGTGATATGCCACAGTTGTGCATCCCATTGTTTTGTCTGGTGGATTAATTTAGAACATTTAGGATGTGCTTTGCACGAATTCGTATAATGTGCTTTCTGACTCTGAGAAGTACAACTATAACTTAACCTACATTAAATGTACTAATAAATACGACCATATTATAGAGAAACGACGTGATGTTTGATGGTTTAGCTCATTCAAGTTTGTGGAGACGTGTGGAAACCAAAGTACCTAATGTAATTATAATAAAATGATAAAACGAAGCAAATGTTATTTCAGAATAAAATAGAAAAATTGAATGCAGGAAAAACAGCGTGATGTATTTTGTAGCAGGTGTCTCGCAAGTGTGTGAGTCATACATAGTCATAATATCATCCAGCGAGGTTTGCACAATTGCAATCTGTGAAGGAAGGATGATGATAGTTGTGTGGTTATTGTAAAATAATCACAGGCTGACTAGTGGAAGAAGGGCACTTTAATGTATGTATATATGCGAATAGCAAATGGGGCTCTGCATCATATTACTTGCTGGATTTGATGCGTGAGAAATAAAACAATTTTACTTAGGAAGCGCTAGCAATTTTAATGTCCGCGTAGAGTTATTAGGAATGCAGCAAAAAAGAAAAGAAAAATGTTGGTTGACAATGGACGGAAATCTTTTGATTAAGGTACATAGGAAGGCATATGAACTAAAAGACTTTTGCTGACACTTGGAATTGAGACGGGAAGAAGAGTTCTTCTTTTAAAATTAGGCTACCATTACAATATTTTGGCGTATAATTTGAAGCAATGAAATGAAATGGTGTTGTCACATGATGACTATCTGACTCAGACAACAAAAAGTTTCATGCAACTATGCCTGCATGTAACGCATCCAACTCACATTTCTTATAATTTGTCGTTGTCTGTCATAAAATGTGGTCTGTCGACTCTGCCGTATTTCATCGTAAGAACTAACATCTTGAGTAGTAGATTGGAATGGCTATGGAACATTACGTAGCAGTTCTCGTTCTCACCACCACGCACTGCCAGCGAAACAGGAAATAAAGATTTGGTTTTTTTTCACCACGCTTTTTTATATTGATTTTCTGGAGGTCATCAAGAACTTTGTGGGTTTATTCACTACTGCAACCTTATTGTTAATTTTCGTATACCTATGCTCGTTATAATGTTATCATTTAGGACGTGGACGATAGGCGCAAGCGTAAAAGATAGTTGTTGCTACACGTTGGAAATTTAGGAAACCTATTTAGTGCATACATTTATGCATATATCTTCATCTTTCTTTTAATACCTATGTATATATATGTAGGTAGTTTAAATCAAAAACTGCAGACGTGAAGATGTGGTTAATTTGCACATACATACTGGCAGCAGCACTCAGAAGTAATAAGCTAGGTATTGTTTTTTGTCATGTAGGTAGCTAGATCGATTCAAAAACGTATTCACCAAGAATTTGGGTTTTTCTGTTTGACAAAATTACAGCAGGTGTCTAATATTATTGAGGGGTATCTTGGTTATTTTATTACTGTTTTCTGCTTCACTTGTACGCGAATATTATCTGCGTCACTGACTGTGCAGGTATTTTGAGTTCTGCATGCATATTATGAATGCCTAAATATACCAAGAAATTGGGCTGTATAAAATTACAAGTGAGCGACTAAATATTGGTTTCCAGAACCTGCTTTATCCGTATGGCCTTGAGTCTCCTCTTGGGATTCACTTGTGTTACTACGATTCACGTTTGTTTTTGTTTTGCAAAATATGTAAAATTGTATATATAAATCCCATCAGCATTGCCATTTATTTATAATAGAATAAGCTAGATGCTTTGTTAGTCAATTATCTTTCAAAATGACTTCAAACCGGTCAGTAGAGAATACCAAAGAAATAGAAATGGTGCATGCAGGTGTTGAAAAAATTTGTGATTGCACAAAAGTTGTTTATGACAATGAATGGTCATTTTGCTCTTGGCAATGCACTTAGACTTAATGAATAAAATTTATGCAACTTTTCTGTGGGTCCTCTCCTCTGGCTTTAAAGCCACATACATGCATGCAAACGTTCTGGTGTTCCCGATTCCTTTAAAAAAATTTCTTGAGTTGTTAAATATTTCTTGTATGACGGCATCTTTGTTTTGTTTTTTTGTGGTCTCTGTTACGTTACAACTATGTATGACGATGTAACAAAGTCAATGTGGTCTTGTGACCAATTATGTATGCTATCGAAATGTAAAAAACAACAAATAAGCCAATAAAGCAGTATGGCATTGTATGCTCTTGATTATACCATGCAAACATAAGTTGGTAGTTTTGACACTGTAAAATTTTTACATTATCTAATCAATTCATGAACTTTGTCGTCATCTACTTTTTGAATAGCAGCAGAACACAAATATATCTTACAAAATGTCATATGTCACACAAGTGTTTGGCAATATTCATATTCACTCTACACATATTAAAAAAATAGGTTCATATACTTTACTTTTACTTTATTCTTCGGCAAGAATCTAAAAAAAATACATATTAATTTACTGTGGAGGTGATGCTGTATAAAAAATGTATGGATGGATTGAAGCTGTGCAAATGAATAAATGCATGCGTGGCAAATAAATGACATCTTTCGTAATCTCCATCCCTTCATCTACTTTTTACAATATTTGGCTTGAAGATAGTTGGCCAGCGACTGTCATGTTCTATTAGTACACAGATACTGTTTTCAATAAAATTCAAAAAAGTAACCCGATGATGCCGAACGATCATTGCACTACTCTTTTCATTTAAATTTTCATTAGTAATTAATTCATAGTAGTAACGCATGCATGAAGGTGGAGGTTACAGTTCGCTCATGTCAATAACCTATATAGACAAAAGTGCAGAATGGATATCTCTAATGCATGTGCAAAGGGAGAAATGGACATTCACTTTATTTGGCAGCCGTCATCATCGTCGATATCATCGTAATATCGTTTTGCTATGATGGTCATACGATGAAAACGAGAGAGAAGACAATGGGCAGTGCCGCTGCCCTTTGCCTTCTCCACGCAAGAGTAACAACAATAAAAAAGGTAGACTAAATAATTTCATTGAACTATATGCATTTATTATAATTTTATAGGCTAGTTGGAGACGTATACAAATGGTATTATCTACAAAAGAGTGGAAGAGTCAAGCCTCTTATAACCACTAACATAACAGAAGGGCAAGTTATCTGCAGAAGTTTGTGTGAATTATGGAAGGACTGCGTTAACTTTATGTCTAGTCTAGTCGCACGCAGATAATGTGTTTGATCTTCAAACTTTGATGCCTTAGAGTAGCAAGTTTTTAAAGAATGATGACTTATCACTGATGACTATAACAATACACCTCTGTTTCTTGTCCAAAATCACATCATCATCACCAACTTCATTGTACGCACACATAAGAAATGCACTTGGGCATTTTACTTTATTAAGATTGTACTCTGTACTACCTTACGCAATGCCCAAATCTACTATTACAATTGTTTAGAGTGGTCGTGACTTTGTTCAACCATATTTTTTGGCGAGATCATGATGCGACACGGTGCAAGAAGGCTTTACTTCAAAATACACATAAGCAAAATAAATAACAAACTAACCATCACACTTACTTGTATCATAAAAAAAGGTAGAAAAAACTGTTGTTATATATGTATTGAATCTTTGCTATCATTTCTTAACCTAAAAGAATTTGTAGTTTTTCCATATTAACAAATAATGCATATACACAATACTGCACCTTGTTGTTTTATATTCCTCATAGTATTCTTGCGAAACTCCTAAAAAGTTTTTTAAGATTATTAAAAAACAACAATTTGTCAGTTTGCAACTGTTGCGACGGTTGAATTTGAGGACAGTTAAACACGCATATCATTGTCAATTATTATTGCTGTAGAATGGATTGCCTGATCGTGTGAGTAAGATGAAAATTACTTTTTTCGTTTATATTAGTTGTGCGCTGTGTTTATAAGGTGCTACGCAATTCCCTTTTTAAACTCACTTTTTACTCCTCTACTCTGATAAATGTGCTTGAGTATAACCATTTTACTCAGAAAACATGAAAATGGATTGTATCAAATGAACCATACACCGAGCAAAAACTGACAACATGTCTTGTCGAATTCTTTATTTCACTGCAAAGGCTCATATTCATGAGGGTTATGATTTTACTGCTACATGCATGCATACCTATGCATATATGTCTTACGCAATACGCATCTTAGGGCCAAATACCAACTAGCAACCAAAGATGCGTACAAATATGCCTAAAATTAAAGCTTTATCTTTTGGCTGCCTGTTTGGAAGTGGACATTTTATAGTTATAAATGCATACGATTTTTTTTATCAAGATATCGGTATAAATTGTAGTGTGTTGCGGTTGCCCATGTATTTGCCTTCATATTCACAAAGGAGGAGCAGCAATTTTGCCGTTAAAATGTGCATGTTGAACATAAATTTGTACCAATTATACACTCTTACTACATACGTACTTGACAGAAGAAACTTGTAATGGGATTGTGAGTGCATGCTTCCATAAAATTATTTTCATAAATTTGCAAGCATCATGGTTTGGTAGCGACAATGCGTGTGATGATCAGATAGCGAATATAATTACAAATACTGCTTTAATCATGTTTTAAAAACAGTTACAACTTATCTAATTGAAGGATACATTCAAGGCTTTGTGTCTTATTCAAAAATGTGTCATTGGATATTGAATTAGGCATTTTGTAGCAATTATTGAAGTTTTTGGAAAAGTAACGAAATTTATTGTATTGTTATGCGTGTGTTTTGAGTTGTTTTTAAAGCTCTACTCACACAAATGCGTATATGCATTTATTATGTGCAACTCTTCCTACTTTGCTAGCAGTAACACAATATGTAATAAGTGAACCAAGCAAAAAATAAGGAATTTCTCAGAATTTCCGAATGTACATAATGCACATCGTATATACATAAATTCAGAATTGTTTGAGAAAAAATGCAGTATTAATATAATATTTGGAATGTTACAACCCGAGTGTACAGCATTTAATTATTTACTACCATTTTGGCAATGAGCTATTATCCTATGCATGTATGAATTATTGCGACCTATGATGACAAAAAATGCATGCATGTATGAATACTAGCAGATCACTTAAAAGTTCATTCCAGGTTTGACGCCAAAACGTGAGGTTTTACACAAATAGGATTCACTACAACGCACACATTTAAAATGAGTTTTAATACGATCATTAATTGACCGTGGCCCTTGACTTATCGTGTGTAAGCAACAACGTGGCGTACCTAATTTGATGGGAAAATGGTACAAAGAAGGATATATAATATGATTGTTGTACTATGTATGTTATATAGTACACATTTAAACGGTAATTTAATGATAAGTTGTGTAGTTTTTAATACACAATTTATCGCATGCGTTTGTAACAAATCAGGAGGCAACTTAACAAGTACGAATAGAAAATGATGCTATTAGATATATGATTGGACGGGGTACAAAAAGTTTACTCTGGTGAATACCTGTAATAGTAAACAGTACAATCAATTCAACAACGGTAGGATGTGATTGTTGTTTTTTGCCGTGATTACTTATAGTTGTCTGCTGAGACGACGCGCTGCAAACCTATACGATAGCCTTTGTTTTTTTATTCTTACAGTAAGCATTTTAACATGATGATAATACGATGATGATGATGCTCTTCTCAGGACAACATTTTGTTTCTGTATACATTTCGCTAAGAAAAGGAAGAGTCGAGAGTCAGTCGTAATATGACTTGAGTCAAGACTGCTTTAACAATGTAAGCAGTTATTTTTTGCACTGTGCACAACAAAGGAAACTTAGTAGCCTGTAGTAAGTAAGCACACTTCTTGATTAAAGAGTGCATTACATTACATCTCATTTACTCCCGTAATCACCCACTTGGACTTTGTTTCTCTCGTAGTTGATATAAAGTAGATTTGTATTAGACTACTTTACTTTTCCTATTGAATCTGGTTTTATCATAGAGAAAAGTAGGTTTTCAAATTTTAATCACTGAAAAAGCGAGAGAGAATAAACGTCACATGATAAACTAATTGCCGAGTTATACATTTTTAACAAAAATATTGTAGCCGGTATTATATCGATGAGTGAGCTTGTAGAAGTGAACTAAAAGGTGTTGAAAAAGTTTTCCGTGATTTTGTGGCAAAACCGTAACAGTGCACCAGTGTGAGTTTTCCAGCTTATCGCAATATATATGCGTTAAACAGATAGAGCATGGATTCATAATTGATCAGGTCGGACCATCTACTACGGACTAGAAGGACGAACGACGGTTTATCCTTGTAGTCCGTTAAAATATATCTACACTTTCTCATGCGTAATTTATTGTTTACCCTTTTAATTGCTGCGGACTATAAACCAAGAACGTTTGTTATTCAAAACTTTCGAATTTGTCAATTTTCTGTTTCAGTCTTTCACACTGTATTTTATTAGTCGTGCTTTGGGTTGGAACGATCCGTCAATGATTGTATTTTAGGTATATTCAATCAGTGCTGATATGCTTGGAAAATTAATTTTTCTCATAAAAAATATAAAGTGTTTATGCGAGCTGTATATTTATTTGGGTTACGCTCTACGCATGAAAAATAGATATCCTCTGATCAATTATGAAGGCGGACGAGCAAGCCCAATATTCAACATAATCCGAAAATATTTTTTTGTTTGAATTGTGCATGTCATATATTGATTGTAAAGCGTGTAACAGTCTTTAGCTGTAGGTTGTAGAGGGGGAAGAACAGAGCTGTTCTCCGAAGCTTTCAATATATCAGGGAATAACTACCATCGAGGCTCCTACAATGTCGTGTATTTACGACGGACTTCAACAGCCACCCCTGTCCTCCCAGCAAGACCAGCCAGTCCAAATGCCGGGAAAAGAAATGAGCCCGAAAAACCCGGAAGATGTAATCCAGCCTGTGCCAGAGCCATTTAAGGCCGCTTCTGTTGTGAACCACAACAATAACTCAATTAACGTGCACGGTACTAGTCAGTCGCATCAACACCGCCACAATGTGTCCGTTACTGCTAATTGCTACCTGCAAATGCTTACTAGCCCTTTGAAAACATATCGGGAACGCAAAGCTGCTACTGCTGCAGAAAATGAAGTTGATGAAAATAAAGTAAATTCTTCCACCGAAAAGTCTAATTTTCAAAAGGATATGGAAACGGCATTGGAATTGTTGGGAGCAGTGGGATACGCCATATATGGGATAACAGTTGCTGTTTTTATGAGTCTCATCCCAAGACGCTTCCGATACAAGGACATCACCGACCAGGTTGTGCTTGTGACTGGAGCTGGAAGCGGAATTGGTCGGTTAATGGCCAAGAAGCTTGCCTTGAATCATGGAGCTGTGATTGTGGCTTGGGATATCAATAAGACAGGTATGTAGAAGCACCTGATCAAGCAGGTCTGTTTATGTATTTTGCTTTTAAAATAATAGTTGTTAATACTACAAGCAAATTTACTGATTGGGTTGGGTGTATGGTGTATCCAGTCCACACTCCACGTTTTATCTGCATGCCTACAGTAAAAATAACAATAAAAAAACAATGCCAAACCTCCAATCTCATCTCGTCTTCACTCGCCAGAAAGTATCATAAAAAATAATATTTTTGTTTGCATTCAGACTCAGAGTCTGAATTTCAGACACTAAAAAATTCAAAATAAAAACCTGTTGTTGTGTTTCAAGAAATATTGACCAGCAAATGAAGCGTACTATTCATGATGATGATATTATGATTCTGAAAACCATCATCATCAATACTGATTCAGTACTATTCCTATCTGTATGTTCATCAAAATTTTGGTAAACAACGCTCTTGCCCTTGGTTCTTGACATTCTAACTAACCAGATTAACAAGATTAAAACCAATAATATTATAGCATCATAGACATATATTTATGTATGTAGATGTGATATCATATTTATATATATCTCTCCAATCCAATCTTTCTGCATCATGGATAGATAGTCAATCAACAAAAAGTTATAAAAACATGCCCTAGCTAAATAGTATTATCTACACTGTCATCGTCAGAGCTCCATAAAAAATTTAAGTAATTAGTGGGTATTCCTACTGTGAAGACAGTCGCCTTAAACTTGATCATTCTTGTGTGTAATAGGATAATTCTATTATTCACATTAACATACAGGCAACAGCTCAATAAATAAATAAGTTTTCTGTAGAATTAACAATGACCCTGCATGCTGACGTGGTCAGTTATACGCACTTGTGTTGAATGATGATATATGTACATTGTACATATACATATTATCTCTGCAGATCAGTGATGCTACTTTTCTACAAACTGCTGCTGGCTGCTGCTATGCTGGTCTGAATTCAACGAACACAAAACTGCAGACCATGCTTGATAAGAACAAAGCAAATTGCTGTAAAGATGATGATTATCACTAATGAGAGTAAACGTGGGCCTATCCACTATATACATTGGCAGCCCCTTTGAAGTCACTGAATAATTACTATTTATTATCATGATTTACGAAATCACATGTCATGTCATGTGGCAATATGTACTATGCTCCTTTTGGGCCACGGTTGGGTGAGAACGCGTTAAATGGGTACAGCGTTTTTACTACTCCCAAAATGATTTTGAACAAAAAAGTAAATTTGCTTGGGTTTGTCGTGATTTTTTTTTTCGTTTTTCAATGGACAGATTTTTTGTTTGATTATTCATAGTTTTGAAATGTAGAAATGAAATTCCATTTAAAGAATAGGTTTTTCCTTGATATTATAATGGCGTAGTACACAGTGTGTTGATGGGAAAGGGGAGGAACTTTAAAGTAGAACCTCTTAATGACAAATTATTGCAAAAATTTAAATTTTTGCATGGAAAATTTATATATCTTGTTCATTTATGTTTTCAGGTAATGACGAGACCGTCCGAGAGATTCGGGCTGCGGGTGGCAAGGCATACGGTTATCAAGTGGACGTGTCTTCCAGAGAATCAATTTACGAAATTGCCCAAAAGGTGAAAGATGAAGTGGGGAAGGTTGAAATACTCGTGAACAATGCAGGAATCGTATCCGGAAGAAAGTTTTTGGATATTCCCGACTCACTCATTGAAAAAACTATGACAGTTAACACCATGTCCAATTTTTGGGTATGAACTCTTATAATAACACAAAAGAAAAAACAACGGTTCCCACAATTCATGGGCCACAAATATTATGCATGATGTGGCTAAATTGTCGTCTTCTTGTTACGAGGTTGTTTTGCGGTACAAAGTAAAAGATAATTTTTTTTTCATGGATTACATAATTTCTACAAAAATATCGCCTTACCTTAGTGGAAAATATATTAAATTCAAAGTCCAAGACACTTTGAAAGATGCGGTGATTGTGATATTATCATCTTCNCCTTACCTTAGTGGAAAATATATTAAATTCAAAGTCCAAGACACTTTGAAAGATGCGGTGATTGTGATATTATCATCTTCATACCATCTGCAAATGCATGAATGTTACACCATAAGTAAGCATCATTAGTGGCAGTGAATTTTGTGATAAAGAAAGATGCTGATGACGATGATTACATATTATCTACACGGTTGTTGTGTGGGTTGTGGGTACATTCATAAAATAGCGTGTAGATGTGTACGACAAAGACAAAGATTTTGATATTTAATCATGATAATAATATATTGGGGATTGCAATCGAGGAACGCAGTAATATGTGAAAGAAAACGTATTGCAAATTATTCTAATGCAACTTGGTTAGCTGGCAGTTTAATAATATGGCTTTTTTGGATATACACAACATGACGGATGAGTTGTTGCGAAATATGCTACCACTTTACAAACTTATCGCCACAACTTTACTGCTTTTATCTGTTTCTGTATTCTGCCATTTGGCTTCGATTTTGATAACTCGACATATTATTCGTATTGCTTATAATGTATGATAACGTTCACCAGTAATATTTGCAGGCGATTTGTTGTAACCACCAACGGTGGTTATTATGAATTTTATTAAAATTGTCAGGATTTTTTGTTTTTAAGTGTTGATGATAATGCATGCATAGGCACTATAGGTAGTCATGTATTAGCTTTTAGAAAGATAGTGGAAATTTACTACATTCTCTTTTTATGCATTGGCTACAAGATGAACTTAGGTACCCTTGTTGTGTCTATTGGTTGGTAGATGGGATGGATTTGGTTTGGATGACAAAAAGTCAACTTGTGGTGGGCATGTTGAGAAACAATTTTCAAGGAATAGTTTGATGATTAGTAAATGGGCAACTGGTTAAAATCAGGGTGAAAATTTAGCAAAATTGAATGTAATGGTGGTTTGAAATCTTGGAAATAGAAGATGGTCGGGGTTGAACATAATGTGCTGATGCATTTATATAAATTTATATAAGTAATTAAGTATATCATCAAAGTAATAAAAACATAATAAATGATGCTTCGTGGTTAGCGCGGTAAACACCAATGATCATGGTTTTGATGTTTCTGGTTTGAATGAAGCTATTCAAAATGAACTCAGGGTAAAAATGAAAAGCTGTTTTATATGGTTTTAAACGTGATTTTTCTTCCCATTGCAATAAAAATAATATGACGCTAAGAATTTTGTTGTTATATTTCTACTTAATTTGTAGTCTGAGGGTTATGACAAAATATACCTGACCTGCGTATGTCCATACTACATTAACACTGGAATGTTTGATGGAGTACGATCCAAGTAAGTAGTTGTTTTGTTCGAATCATTCAGGTTTGTTAATTTATAATTTTTCCAATGACGCAATTCAAAATTCCCAAGAACAAGAAACACAGAAGAAGAGTGTAAACATTCGGTCCAGCATCGTCAAATACAACGTTTAGAATGATATTGTGGCTTTAACATGATAATTTAATGGCTAATTATATGATGTTTTTTTTCAGACTTGTTTCAATTTTGAAGCCAGAAGCAGTTGTAAACAACATTGTAGCAGGAATTCTTACAAATCAAGAATCAATTATAATGCCACGGTCATTGTACCCTCTTCTTGTGCTCAAAATGTAGTTACAACAATTCTTTAGAGCATGTTTAATCGCAAGTTTAGGTTCTACAAACTATGAACTAAACCAACTTTGTATATTTCAGGATGGTTCCTGGAGAAGTTGGCAGACGTATTGCTACTGCCCTTGGAATTTCTGGAACTATGCTTGCCTTTAAAGGAAGACCCAACGGACCAGCTTTACCAAGCACCCCACAAGACAGCAAACCAACGTCGAGTTAAAATTAACTTTATTTAAAATATTAATAAACCCTACTTAATGCTATTTAATCTTAGCTTTAGTTTTTAAAAAAAACAACAAAAGAATCCACGACTTTTTTTCATTTCTATTTGAAAACTGATTGTGCTTCAACTTTTGCCCTCCAAGAAGTTAAATAAAAAATGTTTCGTTAACTATACTTTCTTCACACATAACCATTGTGATACGAAGCATTAAATTGTTGGACCATTAATACTGTATCATAGTTGATCAAACTTGACATATCAATTAATTTTTAAAATTATCATCGATTCCCAAAATTCCAATCTATTACCTACTCACTGTTAACATTTAACAGTTCAACAATAACTATTTATATATCGGTCGGAATATACTTAAGCAACGCAATTCAAGTCAAAATTCTGTGATGTTTTATAAAATGCATACATTTCCAACTCTACTTTTTATAGATTGAATGTACTTTTTTTATTGGAAAAAACCCAAAATGTCCCTTATTGTTCCATACTTTTAAAATGTCTACAGATAACTGCATTAACGGAATAAACGACACATGTATTACTCTTTAAATTATTTGGATATAGGAAATGTAATGTTCATGTTTTAAAAGTACTTTACCTTTGAAATATAAAAATAATGCAACAGGTTGTGTAAGTATTATTGATGAGTTAAGATTAGTTGTATCAAACAGCTTGTTTTAGAAAAATTACGCCCATTTCATTGTAAATTCATACAACATAATGCAGTGAAATTAAATATTGTGGGAAGGTTTTTTAATCAAAGTATAAATTATCCGAATTTATAATTGAATGTTGCGAATTTAATGTCGTCGCTGACTTTAACAATGGATATTTATGCATTTTAATTTTGTTCAACATCATTTTTCCATCACTAACTAGCAATCACAAGTACAGCGAATGCCGTATATTGATGAATTACATGCAATTTATAGTTTTGGAGTTTTTATACCGACTGAAATTAATAAATTTTAAGTTGGGTACTAGAGGGGCATTGTGATTAAACCCGCATATGGCACTCTAGTAAAACGGTTATCTTACTAGTTTCATACTTTAAATTGTAAATAAAAACCGTCTCATCAACCTAAAGAACTGTCAATATGTTGAAAGCTAATTTTATGCGCAAGCCACCCAGCTGAAGTTCCTCAGTACATCAAGGGGTAGTGGGTAAAGGAAGGGTAATAATATTATAATGATTACTGGGTATTGGGTGTGCATGTATGGTAAACCAGTACACCAATATCATATAATATTCTCAAGTTTTATCGGCATTCAGGTACAGCTAGATGTCTCAGGTCTTGAGTCGGAGGGTAAAGTTGTTGATAGCAGAGAAGGTATAGTAGTGCCTTGCCTTGCTTGCTTGTAGTAGGTGATGCTGATGCTACAACACAACATAAATTCGCGTGCTTAGATGCACCACCAGACACTTG